>JAAGNO010002680.1:9314-38575 GCA_033439905.1 Ceryle rudis | reverse complement strand
CCGTGGGCTCTTGGCGGAGCGTCGGGAGGGGGGCTTGTTTCTGGCTCTGTGAGTGGTGGCAGAGGGCTGTTTCGAGGGGTTTTGCCTTGGTGGTGAAGACTGCTGCGTGCCTGGAAAGCACCCCGCGTGCTGACTAAACGTCTGTGACGTGGGTACCGCGAGGTGTCGTCGGAATTTCACCCGCAGCAAGGGGCTTCTGAAGGAAGCTAACCTGTCGGCCACCAGCCAGCCTCAGGGGCTCCCTGGAGTAAAACTAAGACCCACTTGACGTTGCAGGACATACATTTACAAACCACAGTTAGCAGATACTTCTGCAGATATTTTTCTATTTTCATATTTTAAAGGGGCCTTAAAAGTACTCAGCTGTACTCATGAAGTAGCAGGCCTCATGATTTTCCTTTTTTCTTCTTTTCTAAGCTAATGGGTCTCTCTGATACTTGGTCAAATTCTTCTGGAAGTCTTCCTAGGCCAGAGCACAACTCTTGCTCCTACAGCTCTGCTGCCAGTTCGGGGCGACCTTCTCTCTTGCTGTCCAGCCTCCTTTGGTACCTGAGCCGCACTACAGGGACACGAGTCAGACACGAGGGCTCGTGGCAGAGAGTCGTTGAATTTCGTGGTTGTTCCTGACAGTCAAGGATTCAGGAGTGAAAATAGAGAATGGGTAACCAGGAGAAGCGTACGGACCTTACACTGCTCCTGTAAAGCCTGAGAGAGACTGCTGTGCGGAGACAGGAATGGGGGTGGCGGAGCATCTCCTGTATGTTAAACCCAAGCCTTGTAGTCCGTACCACGTAGGCTCCGGTACTGAATACGTTACATACGCTTTATTTCTTTTTGTGAGAGCATGTGTCTAAGAACTGTAAAATGTGTAAATTTGTGGTTTCTTTCTTGTTAATTGCTGCATTTAATGTGGCTTTCATCGGATGTTGGAAAGGGCAAGTAAATCTAATTTGGAGTAGAGCTGCTCGATTGGCTGCTCATTGAGGCTTTTTATTTTCTCTAAGCAGTTGTCAGCTGCACAGCTTTTTGCTTATTGTTTGTTTTCTGTTTGGACTTTTTTTACTTTATTTTGAGGTCTACGTACTTGACACTATTTCCTTCTATTTTCATAGGTAATGTTCTTAGGAAATACCCAGTCCCCTCTCTTAAGTTTTAATCTTAAATATAAAATCTTTACATTGTCAGGCAGTTTGCAGTTCCTACCACCTGATAGCTTCTATCTGTATCTTTAGAGAGAGGCTCAGTGAGGGGTTATTGCCTAATCATTTAACGCTGTTAATCTAGGGGATACCTGGAGTGTTTATCTAGTAGGTGAATAATGGAATCTAAAGCAATACCCAGTTGAAAGATTAGTGGCAGAGTTTTGCTGCACATAGTTGGTTTTCTTTGGCCTTCATGAAGCTAGATAAGGGCTTAGTGTGGGTAGTGAGTTGACATTAATAATTGCACCCCTTCGGACAGTTTACCAGCGTTAAAGGATGGGTGTAGAGTGTGTTGGTGTGGAAGCAGTCCTTGGGGAAGGAAAAGTCAGGCACTGTAACTCCAGCTGTGCAGAAGGTATCAGTGTGCGTATTTAAGACAGGCCTCGGTGATCTTTCTGAACTGCTTTCATTGTAATAATGTTTTAATACTTTAAAGCCACCGTAATAAGTTACAGTAATTGAGGAGTGACTTTCCTGGCATTTGCTTTGCTATTCTGGTACAGCCGTACCGGAATCGCTGTGAAACAACGGCATCTGCTCAGGTGCCCTAGAACTGGATCTTTCTGTGGAACAGAAGAAAGAGTTTTTGCCAAGCAAAGGTCAGGAAGGGAGCCAAAGAGTAGGAGCGTTGTCAGGTGTGGCAGGGTGAGGGGGTGGTCACAAGGCAACTAAAATATCGCGCTTTAACTGAAAAAAAAAAAACCCTTTGCTGTCTCAGCCATAACAGTGCAGCCGGCTTGGTACTGGATGTCAGAAAAGCATCTGACGTGCGCCGCCGGGTTTTCTTGGGTGGCTCTTTGGTAACAGTGATTGTCCAGCTTGAGGGTTTTGGCAAACTTCAGCAGAGTCGTGAATGGTTCTTTCTCTCCATAGATGTGACGCAGATCCCTCGGCCTTAGCCAACTATGTTGTGGCACTAGTCAAGAAAGACAAACCAGAGAAAGAGCTGAAAGCTTTCTGTGCTGATCAGCTGGATGTCTTTCTGCAAAAAGGTACTGTGCTCTCCACTGCGTTACCTGCTCTGTGCTGCTCCTTTCGTCGCGCGGGGGAGGAGGGAAGGTGATGCACCATTGTTGCCTTCAAAATACTCCTTGTTATCCATGGATTGACTATTTCTTGCGGAGTGTGAAGGAAGAAAGATCTTATGATGAAAAAACAATAAGATGAAGTTGTGTAGCTTGGTGTTGCTCATGGGGGTGGGAGGAAATCCCCTGAAATAACAGCTAGTGATTTCATGTGCAAGTACCCTCGTGCTGACATGAGTTTCTCTGACTGGTGATTGATAGCCTTTGAAAGCCTGATCCATATTAACCTTTCAGGCTCCTGGTGAGCTTCTCATAGCCTGTCTGGTTCAAATTCGAGGTTTTAAGCACTTGAAATTCTGACACTCACTGTGGAAGTTACTGTGCCTGGTTTTTGTGGTCTAATGTTAAACTGCTGATTAGTCCTCTGTGGGTGATTTACTCCCATAAAAACTGCCCTAGAGAGGCTGCTAATGGAATAACTGTGGACTTACTCCTTGATCATGAGTGTCAACCACTCTTGCACCTTAGAACATTCAGAGTTGCAAATGTGATTGAAGGAAAAGTCTCTGTTTCTGTCTTTGATACACCTGATGAATTTATTTGTCTAAATAAACAACCTCCAGTTCCACAAATGTAATTCCAGACCCTTGAATGGAACTGGTGTTCATTAATCTCAGGTGCTGCTGTGAGCAGTCCACCTGGGTGACTTTCCAGGGACTTGTTTGGTAAATTTAACAGTGCCCTCAAATCAATATGTAACAATATTGTCTTGTGTTCTGTATCCTCAGAAACTTCAGGTTTTGTAGATAAACTTTTCGAAAGTCTGTACACAAAGAGTTACCTTCCTTCTCTTGAACCCACTAAAGTAGAAGCAAAGCCTGCAGGTCAGGAAAAAGAAGAAGTCAAAGAAGAGGTAATATGATTTTTTTTTTCTGTCTACCTAATTTTCAAATTAGCCATCCTGTACATTTGTGAGGCAAAAGGTGAAAGAAAAATCCACTTTGTCGTGACTGATGTTCCTGACGATCTCTGCGCGTCTGAAGGTAAATGGAAGATGACCCTTCAGACAAAAACATTTTAAAATCCCTTTGTAGAGTCCACCTTTGATCTGGATTAAGAGCATTCAGAAATCCCATCCTGACATCCCTGACGATACGAGCTGATAATGATTTGCAAGGATTTAAAAGAGAAGGAAGAAGCAAAACCGTTCCAAAACATTTCCTCTTCCGATTTTGTATATTCTGCAAGGAATAGAAATAATTTAAAATGTTTTCCGTGATACTTAAAAACAAGATACAAGAAGGAACTGTTGCCAAGGGAACGCTGGCTCACTTTCGAAAGCGACTACGCCTCAGTATAGAGATGTTAAGTTTTACTCACAAAATCGAAAACAATCAAGTTTTTGAGACAAGCAAAGCAGTATTTCCACAGTTGTCTAAATCCCTTTGTATTTTGTATAATCCTCTGCTATTGCTTGCAGACGGATGTTTTTTCTTCGAAGTTGGTGATTTTCCAAGGGAAGAGATCTCTTCTCTGTTTGTAACATCCTAATGTACCAGCTCTGAGAGACAGTTAGGAAAACAAAATACTCTAGAAGTAAACATTCTTTATTCCCCTATACTCTGATTACAGTTTGCGAAGATAATCCAGGCTGAATGTGTGTGCTAATTACTGTAGGCAAGGTGCAAGTAAAGTCAGAGAACACGTATGAGATTCTAGTCCGTGCCCCTCGCGCCAGGGGTGCTTATGTCATGCAGTGGTAAGAGCAAAAACTGTTGCTCTCTTTATAAATGTACCATGAGGAGCTTGGTATAAAGGGGTTTCTGCTGACAAGTACTCTAAATGGGTATTCAGATTTGTGCTTTTGCCTGCGAGCCTGAAATAACATGAAGGAAAGACCTTGCTGGAGTTCTTTGTTCCATCTTCAGAGTTCTGACTGGTGGTCACGAAGGTGACAAATAATTGCAGGTCGAAATCTGTCAGTCAGCTAAAACAAAGCTGTATTGTATTATATTATATTGCAGAATGCAGGGTCCTTATTTGACAGAATGTGATTCATCGATTCAAATTAGGCTTGCACTTTAGGGTTTGGTTTTCTTTTTCCTCTCAGTAATTTGACAGACTCTAAAAGTGCTTTTGTTGAGACCAGCAAGAAATGTGACTCGTTCAACCATCTGAACAGCTTTTGGCTTTAAAGCGTTTATTTCAAAGTGTAAACTAGTGACATGTCTACGTGGAGAAGTAACTCTGTAGTTGTGTTCCTGTTAATGAGATTAGAAAATACCCCATTTGTAGAATTGCTTAGTTTAACAGAATAGAGAGCGGATAGAGAACTCATCTTTTGTGAATCCTGCTTACAAACAAAATATCAAAGTAGTTTTATTTTGGGGCATCTCCTCTGAAAGTCCAACAACCCCTAGCACTCGATTACTTGTGCTTCAGTATTATGTGCAAGTAATAGTTAAATACTGGTTTTATACAGGATACTAACTGGAACTAAATTTTTGTTTTATTTTCTTAATTTAAAAACAAAACTGATACTCGTCCTCGATTGGTAGCTGTCTGTGAAACAGAATTTTCAAGAGTCAGTTGAAGAAGAGCGGGATAGCAGGAAGAAGAAGTATTCCAGTCCTCAGAGAAGCCGTACAGATTCCAGTGAACAAAGGTTAGTTTTGAACCAAAATATTAGTTTATTCTTCTGTATTTACTGGCAATCTGTACATGGATTTTTACTTCATAGGTAGTGATTTTTCAAAGCAATGGTGATTTTTCTTCCTACTTCTCTCTATGTGCAGTGTGTTACCACGTGCATGAGAAGCCTTCACTAGAAGTTGGTCTCTTCTGAAAAAATGATAGTATTTTTTCAAATGTTCGTGCCTAGTAATGTCATCAATTCCATTTTTCCATCATTATATAAATGAAACGCATTGGGAGGGATGGGGGGTGTCTTTAGCAGCTGGGGGGGTTGTTCACACAGTGACAACGTCCCTTTTAAAGCCTGTTCTGTTTCGGTCATCTAGATATTTCACCTTTCTGGTTTTTCTTAGTCTTCTTCTTGCTGTTTTCCCCAAATTAGTGACTGAACTTTGAGATTCTGTACTTTTCTATGTAATTTAGGACATTCTGACTCAAATGTTTCACTGGCCAGATTGGATGGGAAGGACGAACAGTACCTTAACTGGCTGCAAGTTTGTGTCTTAATTTAGTTTCTGTTTTCATAAACATGGTCTACATATGTCTTTTTCTAGAACCAGGGAGAAAAAGAGAGATGATGGGAAATGGAGGGACTATGACAGATACTACGACAGGAGTGACCTGTACAGAGAGAAGTCAAGCTGGCGACGTGGCAGGAGTAAAAGCCGCAGTAAAAGCAGAGGGTTAAGTCGAAGTCGTAGCCGCAGCAGGGGCAGAAGCAAAGACCGTGATGCAAACAGAAGTGTTGGTGAGTACCCAGGGTTGCTTGAGGAGAGCACCTAACAGCAGCGGTGTGTGGTGACTCCTACGTGCTGTGTGTTCTAGCAGGCTGGGATGTCCTTGAGTAGCTGGAGCAAAAATTGAGAGCTTTGTGTTCCTGAAATTATTGTGATGCTGTTCATCAGAGTAGAGCAATTAAGAGGATTGTTTCTTTCTTGCTAACCTCTTAATTTATCCACAGGTGTATAGCAGGGGATAGAGGGAGCTGATATTTTTGTGCTCTGTGTGTTGACAAAGCTGTTAATTTTTTTCATTATTTCTGTTTTCCCCAAAGGTCTATTTCTTTGCAAAATAGCGTCACTTTCTTTTTCACCTTGTTACTGTGTATTTTTTACAAAAGGCTTCTTTGCAATTGAGAGTGGCTACCATGTGTTCCATTGTTCTTCTAGGGATAACTCAAGTCTGTTGGAAAAATAAGAGGCACAGGTTACAACAGATTTCAGCGCATGTTGAGACTACGTTAGTTAAGGGCGAGGGTAGGTTTGCTGTTTCAGGCTTTTTCCTCCTCATTCTACTTTAAAAGAGAAAGCTCTAATCAGAATGGAGTAAGGAGTAGAGGAATTAATGTGTATTTTGCAAAGAAAACATTTAGATTTCTGAAGCTAAAACCCTGTTTGCATTGTATTTAGTTCTTATTTCATGGTCCAGATTAAACTCCCTCGAGAATGGTTTAACATGCAGAGTGCTGTATATTTAAGGAAATGTTTATACTCTTGTGTATTGTATTTTTCTCAAGACTCTGGTGTACAGAGCGAAGCATGAAGACTTTACCTAACTTTTTTCTTTTATTTCTTTTTTTTCTATTTTTTTTCTTTTTGTTTGTTTTGGTTTTTTTTTAATCAGACCACCGTGAGAGGTCAAAATTCAAGAGTGAAAGAAATGATGTTGAAGGCTCATATAATCCAGTTTCCATGTCTCCCAGTAAATCTACTGAACAGTATTCCGCTGCACAGTCTATTCCCAGTGCTGTTACTGTAATTGCACCTGCACACCATCTTGAAAACACAACAGAGAGCTGGTCAAATTACTACAACAACCATAGCAATCCCAGTTCGTTTGGCAGAAACCCTCCTCCTAAAAGAAGATGTCGAGATTATGATGGTAAACAGTTTCTTCATGTTCAGTTTCTTACCTTGTTTCAATTATTCTGTCACCCTTCTTTCAGGTATTCATTAAATGTAGGCAGCAAGGCAGAATGCAGCATGTGGAGTACACCTTGTGTGTAAAAGATGTGTGTATGACCTATATTTTACTGGGGAAATAACTAGTCTTACTGGAAGCAATTTACTTATAACCTGACAGTTGCTGCTTATGAACATATGGAGTTTGTTCACGATTCTGTGTATGCTGGCAAATGTTCAACCACTGGCAGTTCTGATAAAGATTGCAGTCTATGTGTTTAATAGAAAGCAGATGGTACTTCGGACTTCTTTTTTTCCACAGTTTTAATGATGGGTGCATGTATGTTTGTATGCTTTTATGGAAGATTGTTCTCATTTGGGTTATTTTGAAACCTCATCTGATAATGTAATATTGCATCATGACTGCATGTTTTCTTTAGTAGGAAATTCCAGCAAAAACTGAGATGCTGCAAATCGTTTCGGCTTTTTTTTTTTCTAAAAAGATTGTCAAATACCTGTTTTGCAGAGCGAGGATTTTGTGTCCTTGGTGATCTTTGCCAGTTTGATCACGGAAATGATCCTTTAGTAGTAGATGAAGTTTCCTTGCCAAGTATGATCCCTTTTCCTCCACCACCTCCGGGACTCCCTCCTCCTCCTGGTATGCTCCTGCCCCCTCTGCCAGGTCCAGCTCGGAATATGAGGCTTCCAGTTCCACAAGCTCATCCACAGGCACCACCTCCTGTCGTGCTTCCCGTACCAAGTGAGTCAAAACATTGTTTTGTGTTTCTTTGTCACCAGGTGAAAAGGATGGCTCTTTTTGGAAGATCTACGCGTACTCAGAACAATGAGTTCAGGTTGCTTTGCTAGCTGTGTGCTATTCAAAATCTTGCTAAAATACTTCTGAAAAATGGGCTTGCGAGGTGTGAGGCTCCTCACACTCCAAATTGAATTAGATGAATTGGGTGGGGAAGCGGAGAGGGCATCTTTCAGGTTATCCCATAACCTTGGTGGTGTTTGGATTGATCACTGGCAATTGGATTACTAGGGGGGTTTTTTTCCCTTAATGGAATCACATTGAGATTTAATCTCTTAAAAGTTCTAATAGATTTCTGCGCTTGTGCTAGATTATCTGCTACGAAAAAGCAGTACATAGTTGATACATCTAAGATCTATTTAAGCTCAAGAGTGATCTCTGAGATCTTTAGCCTTTTTTATTGTCTTACTGCATTTTATAATGTAAAATCTATGAAGAAATGGAGTATTAGCTGTGTGGTTACCCTTTTTCAGTGTTCTTTATTCCAGTAACACAACACATGCTGTCATAGTTGTATCAAATAGCAGCAGCTGTGGGATGAGAAATAATTTTGTATAGGATTAACCCTAAACTTTTGCCTGAGCCTTTTAGTTGATAGGGTTGGCTCACCCCTGAGTGAACTGGCAGCACGCTCTGATTGGGGGTTGTGGAGTGTAACTCGTTGCCTTTTAGGGGGCCCATAGTAAGTAGGAACATCTGTATCATCCGTGGTGCAAAGAAAGCAAGAGCAGCTCGGTAAATTCCTGTCTGTGAATGCCTCTTGCCCGGTAGGTCTTGTGTTATCAAAATGCTGCTTACACCATCTCTTGCTGTGAGCAAGCCTCGATTCCCCATGGCAGGGCTGAGGGAGGAGCTGCTTTTATTAACACAAGTTCTAGCAATGATAAACCACTGGGGAAGGAAAAATGCTTTTATTTAATTTTTTTTTCCCTACAGCTTTATCCTTTCTAGGAAAGAGAAAAGGTGTTGGAATCAGAGCAACTTACCTGAATAGGGCTTCTCCGTTTATTTTACTGTAGTGGGATTGTAAATATTTACAGTCTCGAGACCTTGCTCAAAGCAAGGCGTAAGTTAATTGCCTTGAACTGTTTGCACACTTTGTCTGTGGAGTTCCAAGTCTCGCTGATCTGTTCTGTGGTGTCATTGCAGGACCACCGTTAACGCAGTCAAGTTTGATAAATAATCGTGACCAGCCTGGGACAAGTGCAGTGCCCAGTCTTGCACCCCTGGGAGCAAGACTACCTCCTCCTTTACCCCAGAACCTGCTGTACACAGTCTCAGAACGTAAGCAAACACCTCTTTTTTTAAATCTACTTGAGATACAAATTTTACAGTTCCTCCATTGATGTGTGGTTAGAAATGATTACCTCTGTCTTCCTCCAGTATGCACACATCTAAAAAGAAGTCTGATGGCTCTCCTTGCAGTCAGCCCATCACCGGCTGTTGCCGGGTGAAATACCTGTAGTGTTCTGCCACTGTCTGAGGGCAGGTCCTTTGTGGGGAGCTTCCTTTGGCTTTCACATGCTCAAAGCAGTAAGATTGTTAGGTAAGAAAGGGATCCCTTCATCTTCCGAGATGTTTAGTAGAACATTAGTAGGCAAAAGATGGATCTGCAAACCCATAATTACAGTTTAACTTGGTCTTTGTTCCTATCGGGCTTTGGCTCCTACAGATGAGAGGTTTTTTCTATTTTTTTTCCTAGCTGTGTATCCCAATAGTCTCTCCAGTCTTCATATACGTTAGTACTTTCTGTCTCTTTTTCCCAGAATAGACTTAGTTCTAGCTTGCTAACTTTCTTTTCTAACTTTCTAACTATATAAAAACGGGTGGCTTTCAGTGGGCGTGTCCATCTTCCTTAACAGAGCTCAAATTTTTAAAAAGTGGGTGCTTGAGATAGCAAAATACCTGTAAAGTCCCAGATTGTCCGCTTTAAATCCAACAAGGATTCTGTTTCTTTGATAATTAAAGGACTAATGGCATTTCCACATTTTGCATGAGCAAAATAAGATATTTAAATCTCAGTGTTTTATAGTATTCCCATCTGGAGTGTTTTTACATAAATATTCTGAACTTTATTTGAAGGAACGCTCTTGTTTATGATCCATCTCATTTCCTTGTGACTTCTTCCATGCTTTTCAGAACTGCAGTCACTCAAATATCTTGTTAGATGACGTGGTCAGTTATCTCTAAATGCTGTCAGGAGTTTCGCCTTTCCCATCTGATTCTTTCAGCTTCAGAACTTCTAAGAGGTGATTATGTCAGACTGAGCTCCCCGGGCATCATCACTACCTTCAGTTGCACTGTGCGATTCTGTTCCCTGGAACCACCGTGGAGCTTCTCGTGTCCTGTTCTTGGGCTGCTGCAGTACAACTGCTGGTTGCCCTCTTGCAGTCAATTCCATGCCAAGTCCTGCGGGAGCGCTTCAGCTTGTGCAAGGCTAATGAAAGTTCTTGGCAGAAACTGAAACTGTAAAACATCAGTATTGAAATTTTGGGGCATCTGCTTTATATTGTAGAGCCTTCACTGCGGCTGTGGAATGAGAGCTGACATTTAGAGTGCTTCATGTCCCCTTGTGTAGGCATTCGCTTCTCTTCCAGGGTGTACTGTCTTTATGGGGAGGGTTTTCAGAGACTTTATTCATTCTGGTTCTCGTATAGCTTTTCCTTTTTATGGTTGGAAAAAGGCGTCATCCTTCATCTGGAGCTTGGGCTGGAGGAACGATATGAGTCAATCCTATCATCTTGTGCTCTCATGGTTACTGCTTTAATTAAGGTAATCATTAGTACCCCGATGGAACTAGACAGCTGATCTCACCCTTCCATAAATTAAGGGAACTTAATAGGTAAGTATTGGTCACTTTACCTGATTTCTCAACTTTCTTTGACTGGAATCACTTAAGTATGTTCTTCCCCCAAAAATCCTTTTCTGAAGTAAACTCTGCTGTTGGGCAGCAACGACTGAAAATGTCTTTGCCTCTTGGGCCCTAGAGCATAAAAGCTCAAACCAAATTTTTTCTTGCTCCTCAAAGCACAGCCAGGTGTTGTGAAGGTTCTCACAGAGGCACCTCATTCCTTTGTCAGGCAGCTCATCAGCAATTACTGTGACCTGTGTGCTTTTGACAGACAGTAACAGTCAGATGAAAAAGCAGAAGAGAGTATGCCCAACCAGACTTGGGCGTGAAGTTCAGCTGAGGGTTTTAAATGTCTACGCACATTGGCTGTACGACCTCTTTTCTTTCTTCATCCAAAACAACTGATTCTTGGACATCCATGTGTTTCCTTAAAGGAAAATTAACCCTGAGTCTTAAACTCATTTGAAAAATTCTTTCATTTCTCTCCTTTTTTTATAGATACATATGAGCCAGATGGCTATAACCCTGAAGCTCCTAGTATTACCAGTGCTGGTAGATCTCAGTATCGACAGTTCTTTACAAGAGCACAAACGCAGCGTCCAAATCTAATTGGCCTAACATCTGGGGAGATGGATACAAATCCAAGAGGTAGGAAGGGTTTCTAGTCATTGCTGTTGCTATTTTGTCCAAGACCGTCAACACTTATTTTCCCCTTTTTCAGGCTGAAAGCACTAGCTTTTCCTCACTGATCTAGTATTTTGGAGCAATTTTCAGACATCTCTGCCTTTTTTAAAGTGCTAATATGACCATATTAAAGTCAAAGCAGCCTTTTTGATTGAAAATAACCACTTGCTTGGGAGTGTCACAAGGGTTTTTTCTGGTTGGTTGGGTTTCTGTTCCTCTTTAGCCTGTGAAGGCACTTATCAGGTGCTTCTAGAAAGAAGAACGGTGCAGAAAGACAGCTTTAAGCAGTGCCGTCTGAAGACTGCTTTTGATTTGCCAAGGGTGTGTGTAGGGCCTGGGACGCAGAGGTGAGGAGCTACAGTACTTGCCTCGGCTGCTGCGATGTGGCGATGAGGGGAACGGTCATGGCGAGGTTTTGTACTTGATGGTCTGACACTGTCAGCCAGATGTTCTGTCACCAGTGACCATTGCAGGCAGCATTCAAATTCTCCTAGCCCACGCAAGTGCCAGCTGGCATTTAGATAATCCTGAATCCATAACTGGATGGATGTGGATGTAGTCTCTTAGTGGTGACACGTGCAGAATATCTTTTAGGAGAGTGAACAAGTCAAGGTGCTTTAAATAAATTTTTGTTCTGTTAGCATAACTTTCTTTTCCCCTCCTACTTTTCCCACCCTGCTCCTTAAAAGAAAAGATGTTAATTTTCAGTGTTTACTGTTACACTTCAGTGTTTCTTACTCAGTAGATAAGAGATAATTTTTTCAATATTTCCTTCCAGTGACTCATCCTATAAAGAATATGGGTAAATATTATTGCAGAAATCACTGCTGCTGTTTTCATCTTAATGAACATCGCAAAAAGGCAGGGTTGGGGCTTTACTGCTGGCCCTCAGGTTCTCTCTAAGAACCAATTCCAGCTGTAAGGCACGGGCGAGCGTTCGGCAGCGGCGCTGCAGACCGCTTGTTTAACTGTCTTTGTCATGGGTGTGAAAGGTTTACCCTGAAATCATCCTCCAAAGATTAAAACTATGTCTGAAAATGCCCAGTCTTTGTTCTCACCAATGTAACCGGCAGAGCTCTGGCCTGTATAAAAGCCATAGAAAATTGACTTGCAATTCAGACTTCTTTTTAGGAGTTGAATATTTGCCATACACAGGAGACTTAACAGCAATAGCATAATCTTAAAAAGGCTGTGAGTGGATGCTTGGCAAACCATGATGCAGTGGTTTAGCTCATGTTTGTAGAAGTTGCTTCAAACTTTGTCTTTGAGAGCGTAATTTCACGCCACGGTTGTGTTTGGTTAACGTTGCTGAAAAGTGTATGGAGGGATGGCAAGGGGAGAGCAGTGGGAGGAACGGGTTCTTGGCTGCTTTTTTGCTATCGGGTTAATGTAGGGAAAGTTGGTTGTTTATTCAGCCCATGCCACATTGCAGAGCTCTAACCTGAAGGCTGGTAACCGAGCCTTGTTTCTTCACCTCCTCCTTCCTCCCCCCTCTTTTTTTTTTTTTTTTCTTTTTTTTTCTTTTTTTTTTTTTTTTTTTTCGTCCTACAGAATCTTTATTTTCATTACCTGAAAGACAGAGCTTTAGCATTGCTTCTTCAAGCTAATGCCAGCCTTAAAGGTCAAAAATCTCATCTCTGCTGGCTGGGCTAATTGTTTGTTTTCCTCTCATTCTTCAGAGATCACTTGCCAGCCTAACTAAAGTATCTTCAAAAGCATGACTGACCAACCTGATAACATCTTCCTAATACTTAACGTTTTTAAACTCGACCCTATTTTGCCGTTGTAAGTGAAGGCTTTTCCGACGTCTCAGTTGATGTGTGGTGGCTAACACGGGCCTTTCTCCTTTCCTCCAGCTGCCAATATTATCATCCAGACTGAGCCTCCCATTCCCATTACAAATAACAGCAGCAATGTAACTAGAGTTGTCCTCGAACCAGACAGCAGGAAGAGATCTCCAAGCAGCATGGAATGCCCACCATTAAAGAAACCATGGCTGGGAAAGTAAGAATTGGCAACTGCCATTGACTAATTGGAATGCTCTCTATTGCTGTCAGTGTTGTGAATACCCCTGTTCGCTAGTCCCAGTAATGTAAGCTGGTTGGGTCAGAAAATCCCCATAATAATGGAGACTAAATATTTGGTGGAGGGAGGGGCTCTTTTTTGTTCATGTCTAGAGTGTCTACTTCTTAGAAAAAAAGAAAGTTAAATGTGTTAACATTTAAGTGTGTGTATATATATGCCTGTCTAAATTCCCGTCTTGTTCTCATTTTCTCTAGGCAAGCAAATAACAACCAAAATAAGCCAGGATTTTTGAAAAAGAATCAGTATACGAATACAAAATTAGAAGTTCGAAAAATTCCACCAGAACTGAACAATATTACACAGCTCAATGAACACTTCAGCAAATTTGGAACTATTGTGAACATTCAGGTAAAAAACACGGTTCAGTTTTATGCCTGGATGTGGGTGTTTTATTTTTCCTGAAGCCTTGAATGTTACGGCTGAACTACATTCCTTGAGGAATCTTAACAGAAGCTGACTGGGGACAGTAGGTGATCAAAGTCAAGGAAAACTTTTCTTGGTCTCCTTGGTATTATTATCTTAATTCTGTAAAATTATGTCCTGTCTTCATAAGGTCTGATGAAATTTGAAAGGCTTGCAGGTCTCACAGTGTCTAAACCAACTCAGGGTTTTGAGCAACTTGCGTGCGGTTTTTGGAAGAGATCCTCTAACAGTTTCTGTCTTGTACGACAGTCCGTCGATGCTCCGTAGCCAGGGTTTTACAGAGATGCTTGGGGAGAGTCTTTACATCATCGGTTTATGACCACCCTGCATCCTTGAACTGCCTCCAGTTCAGTGGTGTTCCTTGCCCGGGAAGGGGGAGAAACACTTTGTACCCAAAACACAGGCAGTTACGTGGCTAAAATAACGTTTAATTTCCATTTATTTTTCTGGGCAAAACAGCTGCCTCTTGAGTCCTCGATTAGAGATCTAAATGAGAGAGATCCCTGGGAAGCCTTTGTGTAAGAGTTAATAACTTTGGTCTTACCCCAGAAGATACTCTGGTGCTTTCTGCACCTCAGCAGTGAAATAATGCATTTAAAACGTGGTATCTCCATCATTATACCAGAGAGTCCAGGGTATGTTTTTATTCCTGTGATTAATTTACAGAGGAAAACGGTGTTATTCAAGACTGATACATAACGCTTCTTCAGGAATGTGGGAAACCTGTGCATTGTCCATCCCCGGGCAGCAGTCTGCTTTTGGGAGGTTAGAATAAAGAGCTTTCCAGTCAGGACTAGGGTCTCTCCAGTCATACCCCAGTGGCAGCTCAACAGTGCTCTGAGTGTATGATACTGTTTGGCAGGGGAGTGTTTTGGGTTTTTTTATGTTATCTTATGTTACCGCGTATGGGCTTTGCTGAGAGTATGTGTAATATTTGCCAAAAGGTCCTTGGCTTTAATTACATGGATTGTTGTGCCTGTGTTTTGAGCTGTCAGGTCACTGGAGATCCCACTCAGTGCAGGTTATTTGTAGGTTGGTTTGCTACTGGTTGAGATGTTTTCTTCCCTGAGAAGTAATGCATTCTATTAACTTCTGGTTTAGGTCGCTTTCCAGAGCGATCCTGAAGCTGCGCTGATTCAGTACTTAACTAACGACGAGGCCAGGAAGGCAATTTCCAGCACGGAGGCCGTTCTGAACAACCGGTTTATAAGGGTGCTGTGGCACAGGGACGGTGACCAGCAGCCCCCGTTGCTGCAGCAGCAGCAGCAGCAGACACCCACACAGCCTCTCCACCACCAGCTTCACCTTCAGCAGCCAGCCCTGACCACGGCTCCCACTGTAACCATGCACAGCAACATGTCAAAGGTATCGTGCTGCCAGAAATGAGTGATTGTTACCAGTGTTCCTAAATGACTGCTGCTTCAAAAACGCCGAGTAGATCATCTTTCATTGTGATGTCTATTGATACACAGGTGATGAACAAACCCCTGGCATCTGGTGCCTATGTCCTTAATAAAGTCCCCGTGAAACGTCGCCTTGGAGCAGCAGGTGGAAACCAGCCTGACTTAAGCCAGCCTGGGGCTGTGGTGGAGGATTCTCAGGTACCTTAGTGAGGGCTGACCATCTTCATACTTCCAGTGAAAGCTTTGGCCTGCTCACTGAGGAGGAACTTGCGAACTGCTCCCAGTTCGTTCTGTTTCTCTTTTCACCGATGTTCCGTGCAACCATGGTCAGTCATTTCTTCCTAATTTTGTTAGTTTATATAAAATAGAGACAATGACTTCAGAAGGAAAGAAGCAGTATTTTAAGTAGCATGAAATATTTTTGGCAGTGCTTCGTAGTAAACAAATTTGACAGCCCATATGTGATGTCAGCTTTTTGCTGGCGAATGTCATTGCTTTCCCGGTGATTGTTTGAGCTTATGCCGTGCTTTAACGGTAGTGATGGAAGCTTATGGAAGTTTCTGCATGGAGCCCAAGCTGATACAGTTTGACACTGATACCCTAGTGCAGCACGTGGGTTTGGCCACAGAGAAGTCCTCCTTTTAAGAAGGAATTATGCAGGTGACGCTGCATTATTTGATCAGAGAGTGTGATGCTAGACTGTGACTGGGAAGCTGAAAAGAGTGCAGATGCAGAAGATCAGCTCCAGTGCTCTTCCTGGTGGATTTCAGGGGGAGTCGCGGGTGAAGAGAGAATCTTCAGCCGAAAGCCTTTTAACAGCAGTTAAGCTGATTGCTTCCAAGCAAGCTGGCTGTTAGGCCGATGCCTTTATGCGTGCGTTTTAGTTGCCTTGGTCTTTTTGTCTCATTGCACAAATCTGGATGTTTGTGTTCACGTTTCACAGAATACATTCCTCTGAAATTCTTCGACGGTGTATCACATTTGGTTTTAGCTATTACATATTTTTGTGGTTTTACTATTTCAGACATTTCCAACTTCTGCAAGCCACTCAAAAATGGTTTACAGTGCTTCCCACCTGAAGACATCTATGAAGCCTGGTGCAGGGTCTAAACCTCACGATGTGCAAGAAGCCCTTAAAAAAAAACAGGTACTTTACTGTCCATTGACTGACTGACAGTAGAGCGATCACAGTACTTTATATAAAGAAAGGTTTGATAGGCCACGTAAACCTCCAGTCTTGCTGTATAGGTTTCTATATTAGTGTAGGTTTTGTCATCATTTTTGGACTGTTGCAAATGCACACTGAGGCTAATCACAGGTAAGGGAGTGTTCTTCCTTCTGGGGTGTCTTACTGGACGCACTTGGTCGTGTGGGGTTTTCTGGGTTTTCATGAGGCATTTCTCTGATTTTAATCTCTGCAGATGTGAGACACGTGTCCTGTGCTGTCATTTACATTTCTTAAGAGGTGTCTGCAGGAGGCAAAAAGCTACTAGAGTACTTCACAGCAGGAAGTTAGCAACTTTTTATTGGTTTGGGTTTGGGTTTTTTCCCAGATCAGATACACTCTATACTTGTGCATTTTGCAGAGTTGTAGTTTTCATGATGACCTTCACTTCTATAGCTTGCAGAAGAAACTATACGTGACTACATGTAATGTTAGACTGCTTTTTACTGATTGAGTTTTCATCTCTTATAGGAAGCAATGAAACTCCAACAAGACATGAGGAAAAAGAAGCAGGAGATGTTAGAAAAGCAAATAGAATGCCAGAAGGTAAATCTGGAATGTCTTCCAGTAAATACATTCTGGGTTTGTAGATACCTGTCTGTTCAGTATTGTTTTTCCTGGAATTTTATATCCCCACTCTTTTATTAATACACAGATGTTGATATCCAAGCTGGAGAAAAATAAGGCCATGAAACCAGAGGAAAGAGCAGAAATAATGAAGACCTTAAAAGAATTAACAGGAAAAATATCTCAGTTAAAGGATGAATTAAAAACTTCATCTACAACCTCTACACCATCAAAGTTGAAATCCAAGACAGAGGTATTTATTGCTCAAGACACTTGCTCACCTGTCTTATGTAACCATTTCCAACATTATGCCCTAAAAATGCATCAACCTGAGATTAAGACACTTACAAACAGTATTTTGAATTTGAGAGCGATCACCAGGGACCAGCAAGCTGTGGTTTGAAGGAACTCAGACGACCTAGTTTAGCATGTAGTTCATTCACGCTTGTTCCAATTGTGAAGCGGAGAATTCTGGGTCCTTTGAAAAATGGGTTTTAGGAGAGGCATGGAAGCAGTTAAACTGAATTTAGGGGAAAGCAGGGATACTGTGGACTGATCTGTGCCTATCATTTACCTAAGTCTATTGCTGAAAAAGTGGAATAAAACACTAAAAGCACACGTTACAGTTCTGCTTTTCCCTTCCGTTTTCTCTTTCCTCACCTTTTTCTCTAAGGCACAAAAGGAACTCCTAGATGCAGAGCTGGACTTTCATAAGAGACTCTCTTCTGGAGAAGACACAACTGAATTGCGAAAAAAGCTAAATCAGTTACAAGTAGAGGTGAGCTTGTCTGGATGGACACTTCTAATGCATTTATGATGTACAAACATTTCGAATCCTTTCAAACTGAGGATGACTTTGTACCTTATTTGCTGCCTTTAAACAGGCTGCCCGCTTAGGCATTTTGCCTGCTGGTCGAGGAAAGACGTCGCCAGCCCAAGGGAGAGGACGAGGACGGGGTCGTGGTGGGAGAGGAAGGGGCATGTTGAATCATATGGTGGTGGATCATCGTCCCAAAGCACTGACAGTTGGAGGCTTCATTGAAGAGGAGAAAGATGAATTGTTACAGCATTTCTCTGTAAGTATGAGGTCACACTTAACAAACAAACAAACAAACAAACTGAGGAGGAGAATTGTGGCTGAACTGTAAATCTGAGATAAAGTAGGTAACCAACACCCTGGATATGCACTTACAAGAACTTTGTAAATAACTGTTTCTTCTCCACATTCTTTACGGTGGAAGTCTTTTTTGTTTCTGTTGGTGCAAAGACTTCACTCCGAATTCATGGCACAGGCTGTGGATGAGCAGGTGGTGCCGGGAGTTATCAGGGGTGCAAATGTAACATCCTCTATAGCTTCTTTACCACCACTGCCCAATGCATCCTTGTAGCAGGCAGAGCTAAATAGCTCACCCTTATTAATTCTGCGTGACAGTAGTTTAAACAGACACTAGAAGGCTGGAAAGCACCTATCAGCCTCTCTGCGTTTACACGTTTTTCAGCTTAGCCATTTATCTTGTTTCTCTGTAGCTGAAGAAGCAAAGCACTTTTCAGTTAAATTAGTTTACAAACTCCCAGTAAAGCAAGCAGCTTGCTGAGTTAATGGCTGTGTTAGCATCGTAACTAAGCTAACAGAGTAAAGGAAAAACTGATTTTACCTTTTCCTCAGTTACTCTTTCCAGAACAAAATGTTTTCATGTGCAAAGCCAGAAAGCTTCTCAGAGAGATCATGTAATACTTCATAAATAGACCCAGCGTGAAATCTAAGCTTGGTCAAGTCAGTATCGGGTATTTCTGGATGGTCCGTGCCAAGCAAGTGACTGACAGGGAAAACTGATTTTGTAGAATCCCACCCTTTACAGCTGGGAACAGAACAGCAGTAGAGTTCTCAAGGGAACTGATCATCTGAAAGCTGTTTTGTTTCTGGTTTGGGTGGGAACAGAGAACTTTACAGCAGTTCATCCAGTGGGGTAAGCTTTGCTCTTCGGGGCACTGTTACTTTCTGCTTTGTCCTCGTTGCTGTCACAAAGGTAGAGGCCACTGCTGCTGCTTTGATTAGGTAAACTCAATGAAAAATGGTGTTCGGTTTGTTCAGAAAACCCAACCTGCTGTAGGGTATGATGGCAGTGCCATGAATCCTGGGAAGAAGTTCCAGGAGGGAAGCAGAGTGCCTGTTTGAAGATCCTTGCTTTAAGGCTTCACGGTTTTGAAATTTTTAGCTGTCCTTAGCTGCTGAAACCAGAGGTTTTTACAGCCAACTACTGCTTCACTCAAGCTATTGTCTTACGGGCTTTTAAACTACTTCTCTGCTGTTCAGACTAAACCTGAAGCTGACTACCATCTTCTTTTGTGCTGCTTGTGCTCGTGAACAGTTTTGTTTGAGTTGTTTTTTTATGATTTAACTGCCGTTGTTGTGGCAGTTGTTCCATTTTTAACCACTGTGCAAATACATAAATTCTAAAAAGGCAAGCTTCTTGTTAATCTAGAAGATTACATACTAGCCTGTGTTTTCCTCTTCCCATTAGTGTACTTACAGAACGTATTCAGGAGCACTATGCCAAAGTTTGATTCCTATTTCAGAAATCTCTTGTGCAAATTAACGAGCTATGAGGGACTTGCAACAGGTCTGAATAAGTACAACAGTGAAGGGCAGAAGAGAGAAAAGGAAATAATGAATTCAAAGAAGTCACTTCTGAGCTATGAATTAACACACTTACTTTCTTTCCTCCTGCAAAATTAAGCCCCACTTACTAGAATCAGTCTGAGCTTTTGCCTAAAAATACAGGTACAAACGCTGCAGCATTGCTGGGTGATGCAGCTGGGAGTTCTCTGGCTGTCACTTCTGTCCAAAAAATACGGTTTCAGTGGTGCTTCACTACACTGCAGCTGTAGCACAGGATGATCGTGGTTTTGATGGAGAATATTAGTACTGCTGCTGATCAATTTTTCTCTCGTAGAAATTTGGAGATATTGAAGACCTTCAGGAAGAGGATTCCCCGTTAAGTGTTGTTTTAACTTTCAAATCTCGCTCGGAAGCTGAAAATGTAAGTAGAGTGATGGATTTTACGCCTGTTTTGTTATTTTTATTTATTTTTATGGTTCTAAAATAATAATTTTAAAGTTCTTATATCTGCCTTTGTATTTTAAAATTTAGCAGGTTTGGATCCCACTAGTTCGAGCTGGATAGTGGGGGGTGTTTGTTGCTACAGCAGTAGTGTCACTGAAGGGGGAAATGCCTCCTGTTTACCCTGCTAGTAACACAGACCTGCTGATGAGGGTTCAGTGTCACGGTCAGGGCTCTGTTAAGCTCTTCGGAGCGCTGGTAGATGAGCAGTATTTAGCAGATTCAGGTTTGGGTGAAGTTGCTTTTGGAAGACTGAAGTAGATGGTTGTGTCTTCTGTGCTTGAGATATTCAGAGGCACGCCTGCGTGATGCTCCCTGGGTCTAGATCATTGTTGGCCATCTGAAAAACTCTTTACTTGAACCTGGTTTTGAAAATATGTTCATTTAAAATACAATCCAGGCTGCTAACCAAGGATCCCGCTTCAAAGACCGAAGGCTACAGATATCGTGGTACAAACCTAAGGTACCTTCTGTGTCCACAGAAATCGAGGAAGAGGAGTCTAAGGAAGAGGTATGAAAACACGTTAACAGCCTAGTTACTCTTGAAGCAATCTGGTGGCTCAGGGCCCTTTAGGGTACAGCTTCCTGTTTCCAAAGAAATCTCATAAAAGACGTTTTTGCAAACCAGAAACGTAACTGGTTTTGAACAGTCAGGTTCATTTTCTACCTTTTTAAAAAAAGGAAAAAAACTGACCAGACTTTCTGGATGGGAGGTTGATTTGTCAGCTATGAAAACAAGCCTCGTGTTCGCTGTGTGCAGGCTGCTCACCTTTTTACTTCACAGTGTGAACGCTCCGCTGTAGGATAAGTTACGACGTAATTACTTCCTGTAATTAGGAGCACATTGAGGTTTACAGGTTTTTCTTTCTGGGCACTCGGCAGAAAACTGTCATGTCAGAGGGGGTGGGGGTGTGGTTCTTCCTGCTTTCTCTCCCTTTCCTGATGCGCGAGGCTACTGTTCTTTCCGTAGAAGTTCTGGGTTGTAAAGCGCGCGTTCGGTGAGGTGCACGGTGAGCGAGAACTGGCAGAAGGTACGGCTGATGCTGCGTTGCGTGACCTGTTTCCGAGGATGCAGCACGGCACTTCTTTGTGTAAAACCACATTTTTTCTTCATCTAGGAGACTGAAACCTCAGATTTATTTTTGCACGAAGATGATGATGATGACGACGAAGATGAGGACGAATCCCGTTCTTGGAGAAGATGAAACTTGATGTTGCAAATGTATAATTTTAGGAATATAGTTCAAGCTACACCTTTTAAACATTTATTTAAGGAAGTTGATGAGCAAAAAAAAACAAAAACAAAAACAAAAAAAAGGAAAAGCTTTACTTTCTTTTCAAACCACAAGATTTAAAGCGAGCAGAGTCTGTTATAAAAACATTTCGGATCCAGAGCTGTGATACTAAGCTAGCCAAAGGCCCAGAAACTTTTTACATAATTTTCAAGCTCACCAGGGTGGTGATTTTTTTTTTTTTTTTTTTTTTTTTTTTCCTATTTAAGGAGGATTAAAGGGGGGGGGGGGGGGGGGGAAGGGGTATCAGGATTTTCTTGTCCTTTTTTTGTGTTTATTGTATTACCTTGTTTTGGGTTTTTTATAATGTGATTGATTTGTTAGTTTATAATTGAAAAGTTATTACAGGTTTTATTTAGCAATATTACGGGGTTAGGGAAAAGACACAAACTTCCATTAAATGTTATGAAAGAAAAAAATTGCCTCATTTGCTAATTGAAAAAGGGTAGCATTTTACTTCATTTGGAATCGCTTATAGTAGGAATCATTTGTGACTAGATTCATAAATCATTTATTTCGTTACGTTTGAAAGCCACACGGTTTATGTTCCACTGCTTTTTGTGAGAGGAGATGGAAGAAGCAATTTAACAGGGTATTGTTGTAATATTGTCCAGTTCACTCTGTTTCTTCAAATTCCGCTTCACAGAAAACCCCGGCAATGACACGTATTTGAGTGACTTTCCACTCGCTGGTGATTTTCTTCTCTAGTTTAAGGTTAGTTAGTTTGCTTACTGCATTTCAGTGGTGGTGAGTATGAATGTAATGAGTTTCATACTTCCTCAAAAAGAAAAGCACCTCGCCTGGCAACCGCCTACCAGCCAGCAGACACTCCCCCTCCTCTCCCTGGTGCCAGACGTTTGTTTATGTTCAAACCAAATCCACCAAGCTTTCAGAGCAAAATGCTTTTTGGCCGACAGAATGTGGGTGTCCTGCGCAAGGACCGGGGATAAACCGGTGAGGTCAGTGGTCAGTCTTCAGAGGAGGGTTCAGAGCTGGGCTCGGAAGGTCCTTAGTTATCTCCCAGTAGAGGCGAACGCCATCGCATTCTCCGTTGCCTTACTGTTGTACCATTTTGAAAGCACCCCCAGCCCATAGCGGGCGTGTGTTTTGATAGAAGTGAGGACACGAGCTGCGTATCTTCACTGTTACGCGGCTCGTGTGGCCGGTGAGCGTGTTCCCCAGGAAGCCTTTTCCTGGACTGCGACCATTGGTACCGTACGCTTCTCAGTACATTTTACGTACCTTCCTACGCAAAATGAACAGGATGTCGGTGCAAAAGTGCTCTCCTCTTTTGAATAACTAGTTTAGCAGTATATTTCCTGGCAAGTTCCTGGTGGAGGAAGAATATGCATCAAAGCCATTGCATGGCCATGGCTCTGAGCTTGGCTGGCAGCACGCAGCTGAGCCTGCCCCTGGTTAACAGTCCCCCGACCTCCTCACCCTCTCCCCCCCAGAGGGCTGTTAAAACTCAACACAGTCATTTTGTTTCCTTGTCAGCTGAAGGGAGCCTCCCTCAGTGTTCTGTCCCTTCAAGTTAAACCTCACCTCTTGATAGAATTAGGACTGTCCTGCTGATACTGAGGCTAAATTACAGGCACAAAGAAATGAGGGGGAACTGGTCCTCCGTACCTAGAAGAATGTCTTGCTTTTCTCCCATCATCTCCAATGTTTTCTTTTAGCGTCTGTGGCTCAGTCAGTGTTTATGTTGAAAACTCCATTGCAGCAAACATATTTGAGTCCTGACAGATTAAAAAAATGATAGAGGGAACAAAAGGATTTATATATTTTTTTGTACAGAGTTTTTTCTTAAACTGTATAATTTTGTAAATATTTTGCTTTTTTGTGTACTAAAACTACCAGCGTATAGATTTCAATAAGAATCGTTGTATTTTTGTATTTGGAAAAATGAAAATTACAGTGAATGAATGAAGCTGTAAGAAAAATTGCAGTAGCCTTCGACACAGTAGAATGGGATTCCTTTTCATATGGTTTTCTCTCTGCGGTGCCGCAGGCCGGGCTGGCGCGTGGCGCCCGGGGACGCCTGTCCTCGCCCGGACGCGCTGGTGGCGAGAGGCGCGGGGAGCGAGTGCGGGGACTTTGTCTAATGAGTTTTTCAGAACTTCATGCAATTTCTGGGGGTTTTTTTTTCCCCTTTTACAGTACACGCTGGCAGGCTTCCATAAATCCTCTAGTGACATCCCAAACGCGATTTCCAAACGCTGAGGCGCAAAGTGAGTTGTGCCTCTGATCCCGGCCCGCGTATCGGAAGCGAGCTATTGCGTTACTGGCAGCGTAAGTGATGGGCAGGGTAGCCAGACCTGACTGGAGGGGCTTGAGGAGCAGGAAAGCTGCTTGAAAGTGACCTTCCTTTCAGCACAGCTTACAGGCCTGCATTTAGGGCGTAGCAGGCCCTGTTAAACTGCTTGGGGACTTTGATGTTGCCTATTAACACAAAGTGCAGCTTCCCGCATTTTTATGGCATCACGTTCTGGTAAAGCTCGCGTGCGTTGTCAGAGAGCTCCTCGGGCAAGATTTCTGATTGTCACCATAACCTGTGTCCGCCAGCCAGGGCACTTACCAGCCACAGCTAACGAGGTGGCACCAGCCTGAACTTAGGGGGCAAGCGTTGAAAGAGAATGTGATGATAAAATTAGCCCGTAGGGAGAACTCTCTCCCCTTCATTTTTGAATTAAAACCTACTTAATCAAAACAAACTCAAGAGCTGAAAAGACAAATCTGAAAACAGTTGCCTGCCCATTATGAAAACAACACTTTTTTTTTTTCCCCCTGTTGTTTGTTTTTTGTTATTTGGTTGGGGCTTTTAACGAAATCATGTGAAAAGGAATAAAGTTCCTCTTGGTGTATAGTAAACTTGTACCATAGTTTTTACAAATTGTGAACTTGTGTAATAGTATAATAGGAGATATTGTTGAATTTCTAACTGTTTATACATTTAAATTCATATATGTAATGTTTGTTTTATTGATTACAAACTGAATTTCTAAGATGCATGTTGACTTTTTTTGCAATAAAGATATACTATGGAATGGTTCAAGGTTTAGAAAAGACGAAATTCTAACTCAAATTGGACAGTAGAACCATTCAAAAAAAATTAACAACTCTCACAAAAAGAGCGTTATCACTTTTTTTTCCTGGGGGGAATTATGTGTGCAAAGGGGTAGTGGTCTGCATGGAGTGTGTGCACAAGTTCCTTTCAGGGAATAGCTGGAAGAAAAATCTTCAAGTTTGTCTGTGCTGTGCGTTAGCGCCAATTAAGACAGCTTAACGGAGGGGAGGGAGGACACCGAGGGGGTCCAGGAGAGGCTGTGTTACAGACTGGGGAAGGTCGGTGGTTCCTTCGTGTCTCTCTCGGGTCTGCAGAATTGCTGGGCTATTGAAAACAGTGGGTGCAGAACAGGGAACTGCAGGTGCAAATTCCAGCCCCTCTGCAGTTTGGTCTGGAAATGAATTTATTCTGTTACAAACTTTGTTCTCGGTCTTTGCTTCTTTCACGGGTTCCCATTGCTCCCTTCTCCTTCCGCTGTTGCTTTGGGAATGTAAATGTGTGTAACCTGAGGTTTCTAAAAGCCTTTTCTCCTGCGTCCCCCTTCCTTACCCGTAGTGTCAGTCTGCTCTGATAAGATTTTTATTTTTTTTTAACAGACTAGAAATTTTCCAAGGATAAGAACTGTTTATTTTTCCTTTCTTCCCTGCACTCTTGCTTCGAGAAACAGGGGCAGAGAGGAAGGGACACGCTGGGGCATTTAATCACCGTCTGCCTGTCCCCATCTCCCCCCAGCCCTTTGTGGGCCCGCTGTGTCCGTGTCTGAAAGGGGAGCTGGCTCCTCAGCAGCACCGAGGGGCCTCTTCACCATACACCTGCGGCTTTGGGACGTTTTCTCATTGCCAGTAATTGGGCTTTACCATCTTCCCCCCCTCCACCTCCCTGTCACTAACTACCCGACTGTCCTCGTTCTGCAGGATGCAGTAAAGTCCTCGAAGGAGGTGGAGCCTGGACGTGGAGCAGGAAACATTTGGCATTCAGCTCAAAATACTTGTTTCTCTCTACGTGGTCACAATCCATTTTAATGGCAAAAAGGAATAAAAAGAACTTGACAGGGGCCTCGCTGGCATTTTGCTCTCTGTGTGTGGCTCTGGATTTATTTTCCCCCGCTGTTTCCAATACCCTCCCCACAGTCCCCTGTTGAAGGGCTGTTCAGTGGGGCAACCGCTCTTCCTACAGCCATGGATCTGAACCTTCCTGGAAGCCGGTTTGAGGAACACAAGGTGTGTTAAGTAACTATTTTTACTAAAGAAATAGATGCGGGTAAACTGTTGCTATCATTATTAGGCCAAGACTTTCTTTAGTAGCTACAGTCATAGCTGTATGAAATACAACAACAACTGTATGTGGAGAGGTTGCTTGAAGATGAAAATATAATTTTAACTTATCTCGTGAAATGTAGGACCCAGTTCTGTCTCGGGCAGCCCGTGCAGCGGGTTGTGTAATGTTTATCTGGGTCCTTGCTGATGAGATCACTGACACAAGCGTGTGGTTGGAAAGGGAAAGCTGAGCTTGTCTGATGTTTCTCTGAAGACTTTTATATGCCCTTCCACTGCTTGTTTCCATGGCGGACCTACAGGTGTGATGATCAAGCTGTACATGCACATGGATTAATTGATTCTCTCTCTTTCTCCCCAGGATAGTTCCGCAGACAATTTCCAGCTGCTGCTTGTTAATTTTGGGGTAGGTTGATTTGTGCTGGATCCCGGATGTGTGGAGCCAGATATGGAGAAATGCTGCGAGGCCAACAGCAAGGTGCGGGGTAAGGTCTTGTAGATAACGCAACCCAGCGCTGGACAACAGCTTGGTCCCAGCTGCATCTGCAGGTATCAGGGGATGCACGTGGTGAGAACGGTGTCCGGTCTGTGAGCACAAAACAAGTCTTTAAAGGGCCCTTAAACCTCAACAGGGAGAGCCTCTGTTCAGTGTTGGGGCTGAATACCAGAACTGGTCAAAAGTGCAGGATGGAGAAAGTAATTTGGTGTTTTGAAGGTGACCCTGCAGTGGGCAGGAGGGTGCTGTGAGCCTTCCTCAGCCAGGTCCCTGGACCTCTGCTCCTCGGGCCATCGGCTTCACTTCAGCATCGCTCGAGGCTCCTTACCATTTAGAGGCAGTTTAATTGACAGGTAAAAGCATCAGACCCTAAGGGTTGTCTAAACTCTGGTTTTATTTAGAATCTGCATCTTTAGGCATCTGAGTATTTTAAGCATCTGACCTGTATTACCACAGTGAAGATTTCCCCATCGCTCGGTTCAAAGGCAGCGTGCCGGGTGAGGTGACAGAATATTGCCTTTTATCCCCTGGGGCGCTGCCAGAGACGATCTGCCAGTAGCACAGCCCACGCCACTCAGCCTCAGCGCCCACTCTGTTTGCAGTGATAGTGGCTTTGGTCTGTATCGGGGTGTGTGCGCTAGGATTTACTTTTAATAAATCTGTGGGCATCGCACGTTGATGCTGGACAGCTGGAGCTCAGCACATCACACTTTTTTTGCTCACAAGCAGAGGGCCAGTGCCACATTTCCCAGGCCACTGCTCCAGGCTGTGTGTTTTCAGGATGGCTCAGCCCGGGGCAGGAGGCCACCCCACGTGCCCCAGCTGCTCCTGAGGTCGGGTTCTGCCCGAGCTGTGTCTGGGAGAATTACTCAAAGCTTATTTTGTGGGGAGAAGCAGTGTTGATCATACCCCAGCACACAAACAAAAGACAGCTGAATACGTGGACAGGTTGAATATGCAAAAAAAAAACACCCAAAACATTTGCCAAACCAAAGCATGGGATTATTTTCTCTGTGGTAATAATTTCTTCCTCAGAGGGGTGGTAACGGGTCACTTCGAAGGTCAGTGTGACACCTCTATGCTGTGTAGCACCCTGCTTCATCCCGGATTTCCTCCTCCTTCCCACAAAAGAAAAACATGAGGGGTTTTTTTTTGCCTCTTTATGGCATCTGACAAATGCACTTTTTGTCGGAAAAAGCTTTAGATTTTGACTTGAAAAACAAATCTGTCTGATCGATATACCCCGGCCCAAACAAAGGCTGTAACACAGCTGGGGTCACTGCTCTTGGTGACAGAGACCAGAGGGGGACCCCTGGCAGAGACCACAGCAGGGACCCCTGTGCCAGCCATGGCAGTGGGTGATCTGGGGACACATGTCCTCCAGGGGAGGTTGGCTCCATCAGGAGTTGGGGTGGCTCTTGCTCCTCGCAGACTGCAGCATTGCCCTGACTGCAAGTGCTCGAGAGGGAAAAATGTGTGTCCGGACCCTGGGAAGAACCTGGGGAGCTGTGGGGAGGAGCCCCAGAGCTAGGGAGGCACCAGTGTCACCCCCCAGCTCGGGGGTTTGACTGCCACGGCGGTGTTCATCTTATTTTTTTAGGTGTAGAACCCCTTTTGTATGTGGTCTTGCTGTGCCTTGGTCATGCCGGCGCAGCACCGCTGAGAGCACCACGCTCAATGACGGTTTTGAGTTAATTATAGCCTAGCCTGTGCATCTTGCACCGATAACCTTAAACCACTTCTACTCTGATTTATTTAAATTAGGATAAATTATACATTTCTGGCACTTTAGTAATTCATGTGAAAATTATTTGGAGTCAACTCA
Source organism: Ceryle rudis (assembly GCA_033439905.1). Classification (NCBI taxonomy): domain Eukaryota; kingdom Metazoa; phylum Chordata; class Aves; order Coraciiformes; family Cerylidae; genus Ceryle; species Ceryle rudis. Next base: position 10,626 of record JAAGNO010002680.1, on the reverse strand, counting down.
ACATAACATACCTCAGTGTGCTCTCTGGTGGCTGAAGATATGTCAGACAACAGTTTCATCCGCTCTTTCTTTTCCCTTTTTAATGGGAGTGACTCTGGGTTATCTGTGGGTCAAGGAAGAGTGTGGAAAACTTCTTGAACAAGCACACTTCCAGCTGCTGCTGGTGAAAGAGGGAGTTGAGTCTAAATCGGGGTGAAACAATACGCGGCTGTAAGCACCTATATAAAGTATTTTCAGGCTGTATTTGTATGCGGTGGAAGCTTTAGTAGCAGCGTGTGGAGATTGATGTGACAGGGAGAAAAGAGCCTTATTAACTGAACTACAAAATAATCCCTGCCTGAGGTTTTGCCTGTGGTGGGAAGGAACTGATCCTCACAGGTTTATGCCGCCCCAAAGCTCTAGTTGATTGTTCATTTGGGGGAAAGCCTGATAAAGGGCTGCAAAGCTTTGGGGTGCTGTGCTTCCCTAAACCAGGGGAGGAGAGGCCTCCAGAACATGACGTGGGGAACATCAAACAGTAACACCTGCAGAGCCATGCAAAGCTCTGTGCTGCCTGAGCCTGAGGCCACGGCTGCAGCCTCGCACCACAGCCGGCAGAGCAACAACTCGGCCCCTTCCTCTGCCGGGCGATGCTCCTGCCACCACCCTTGTCAAACAGCCACCCCCTTTCATCTCCTCGTGTGCCCCACAGAGCTCTGGGTGGGACAGAGCCCTCCCTGCCCTGGACACAAAGCTGGTGCAACGTGTCAGAAGCATCAGCAGCAGAGCACTGCTCCAACTGGTGCAAAACTGCTGGCTGCAGTCCTCTGTAAGTGAAGGCATCTTCAACCTCTCAGAGCAGGCCGATGTTCATCACAGAGTCCTGTGTAGCTGTTGATGTGGCACCTTCCGGGACGGTGTTAGGAGCAGAGACCCGTGACCCTTCCCAGGTAGAGTGGTGGGCACAGGGCTGCCTGGGAGCACTGGACGGGCAAAGCCTCTGCTATCGCTGCCCTGAACCTGCCCTCGGGCAGGGTCCACGCTCCTGCCCCTGCCTGCACCTTATGGTGGCTGCACATTGCCCTGGGCTCGGTCCCCTCGCTGCCCTGCCTCGGGGACTGACCCCAGATAACTCCCTCCTTTGTCCCGGTTCCCACCAGCGCTGGGAGGAGCCAGCGGCTTCCCCTCCAGGTCTGAGCTTCCCGGGTCACCCGTCTGTGCCAAAACCCAACTCCGTCCCCTGAACGTCTGGCGTTTTCGTGCAGCAGCACAAACCCTCCCACGACAGGCGGCACCACCGAGCCGGAGCCGGGCTGTGTCACGGGCTGGGGCC
>JAAGNO010002678.1:38450-61075 GCA_033439905.1 Ceryle rudis | reverse complement strand
GGACTTTGCCCCCAACAGAAATTACATTCGGACAACCTCCAACCCAATAATCATGACCCCCAAAACACCTCCAAAATTTTTCTTCTTCCTTCCCCCCCCAAGCCTCAACTCTTCCCCCCCCCCCCCCCCAAGTACTACAGCAATTAAGACAAATGATTGAGATGCATTTTTCATCTTCTAGGCGCACATCTGGAGTCGCACACAACAGGTCTATTTTAAAAGCAAATATTCGATCATTCCAGACTTGCCACCTCCAGACACAAGCCCTGGAGCAGTAAGGTGCATAGACTCATGAGCCTGGTGGTCCCGTAGCCGCACTGGAGAGGCCACATTCATCCTTTCTTCGAAGCAGCTGAGCTCATCATCAACTGGCTTGGTATCAAGTGGAGTTCACTCCAGCTTCAAGAGACGTGCTAAAAAGTGCTCTTTGTTCACAGAGCTGAAGCGTATAATAAATCATACTTCAGTTCTGCCAACAGGCCAGGGAGACCAGGTTTCCCCTCCCCCAACCCCCTGCCTTGGCTGTGCCCCACTCATGGGCAGAGAGGGGAAGCCAGAGCTCCAGCAAACTTTGGGTTTGAGGCCACCTATAAATCACTGCAGGCTTCTGCATCATACAAAGCACGCAAGTTCAGCCATGTTGAACTCAGCAGCCAGGACTTGTCCAAGACAAGGACATCTACATGGCCTTCTGTCTAAGCCACCATCTCATCCACCTTGGCTTCAGCATAAGAAACCTCTTAGACCTTTAGTAACAATCTGGAAACCAAACATGCACAGGGTTTGGGAGACCAAGGATCATGTCTAGCATCTCCTAACTGAGTTTCGTAGCTGAAAAACATTTTAAGGTGGTTTTAGTTGGATGAATGATAGGTCTACCCAACAGAGGAAGCCAGGAATCATGACCAGGATCTGCCAGCGTTGCCTCCCATTTCTCTGACGCTGCCGTCCAGCTCATGATATAAGCAGCTTTGGGAAAGGTATTGTTTAAATGCAATTTTCCTCAATAATTGTTACTTGTAGGCAAATCCTGGCCCCTGGCAAGCTTCAGTGTTTCCTTTTACCATAAAACAAAACCTCTGGTCTGTTATTTTGAGTTTATATCCAACCCACACTAAGAAGATTAGATCTGGAAAAGAATGAAAACCAGCTACCCAGAAATGGAGAATTCAGCTCTTTGCATATGAAATTCAGGTTTATTTTGCATTTCTAAACCCCACTTCCCTCAACCTCCATTCTCCCCAAGTCAGCCGAGACCACATTCCCACTCCCCCCAACACTGAATGGTTCTTCATCAAGCAAGCCAGGAAAGGAAGGGAGCCAGGCAGCGTATCTATATTGCAGGATGTCATAGTTATCCAAAGCAGCTTTAAACAAGACACCAAATACTAAAAAACAGTGAATTAATCTATGTTAGGCTCCCTGTTTTACCAGCTCGACAGGTCATTTAAAGCTATTGGGAGTATCTTTACGTTACTCTGCAGAGTGCGGCGGAGATGCTTTCACAATTCATCCTGTAAAGCAGCGTGTTCTAATTATTATTTGCTTTATCTTCTCTTTAGGACTCTACCCATTAAGTGGTGGAGAACCAAAAGGATATACGCAATAGTTATTCTTTCATCTATTAAACCACTTCTCCAGCTTATGTCACTGTGTAAGTAGTTGTGCCAACGTGCGAGTACTTATGTGCTCAACTAAAAGGAACATTAAAAAATAAAAGCCAAACAACACAGGTTGCTTAGATGGCAGCTGGAGACACTGTGGTCTGCAGACATTTTCCTGGGATGTACAAGCAAAGAGCCATCTCATTTCTTCTGGTTTTCAGATAACCTGCCCCCCCCTCACCAATTCCCTGCGTTCCCATCACTGACAGTCCCTTAGTTCTATGACTTCTGGCTCCTCGGGGATTTTCTGCCACTCAGCAAATCCACCTTTATTCCGTGTCAGGGGCCAGGTTACGCTAACACACAGGCAAGCAAACTGCAGGTGGATGATCAGAACAGCTTTTTCCTCCCTCCACCTCTTGACTCTTGCAGCATTGGCATTCCAGCACTCAGCAGGACCCGCAGGTAAGCGGGACGTCTCCTTTGCTGTCACAACGCCGGGGCTACGCGCAGAGCAAACAAGGAAATAAATTTGCTCGGCAAGTTTCTTGCCTACACAGCTCAAAGACACCAACTGGGGCAACCTGCCGACTCAAACAAAAGCTGAATCCTCGTTTCCCCTCCTAAGGCTTTGCTTTCTCATGCGAGACACACCTTTTTGTGCAATGTGCCCCTAGGGGCTGCGGTGATGGGTTAGCCAATTACACCGAGAGAAGAGGAATTTGATGAATGGATCATTTTTGGTGCACTCTGCACTTTTGACTCATAAATTCCACGGAAAACAAGGTAAATGGAGCATAACTTATTAATGAACAGAGCCCTAAATATCAAATGATCTGCTGTGAATCATCAGCTGGAATTGTAGAGCCTTCAGATGACGCTAGTTACAGCATGCTGCAGCCGTTTGGCAACGGGCAAACTCCGCGGCCCGGTGGTAACTCTTACAAGATAATCCAGGAAATAACATCCCGCTTTATTTAAAGCGCAATACAGCGTGGAGCTTGCCAGACCTTCAGACTGACCTCCGGAGAGGGTGAACGTGAAAGCTTCACCTTGACTTGAAAGCACCATTAAGACCATGATGTATTGTGAGCCCTGTGAGAGGCACACGCACCCTAAAAATCTCACCAGGAAGGGGGGCAAATTCAGACAGATCTAAAAAGAGATTCCAGTGAAGTTTCTATACTGTGAGGTAAGCTGGGGGCAAGAGCTTTTCATACTGCAGCACTTCCACCCCTTCACTAGTGGGTAAAAATGGACAATCCTACCAGGTTTGTAAGCCTGCTAAAATCCAGATTAAGCCTGAAGCACCATGTTGATTATTCAGAGTGTGCACGTCAGGGCAAGGTAAAGAACAAGAAGGGCCTTCATTTTCCACCTTTCTAAATGTTGTGGTGTTTGGGGTTTTTTTTAAGAGTAGAAAAAGCACAACAGAAAGAATGAAGGAACAAGAAAAAACCAAAGCAAAACCAAGAAAGAAGTTGGATGTTTCTGCTCCAACGATCTCCGTCAGCACAAGGATCACACGTACGTGGATCAGTGTGAGCACAAACACATCCACACACTGAATGTGTACAAGTCACAGTGAAATACCTTGTCTGAGCACTTTTCTCCTCACTGTTCTGGTTTGAATCCACTCATTTCTGTGCTGCTTCTTCCACAATACAATTGATTTAACATCTCTGGATCTTCTGCGGTTCTCTTTTCTGCCGTTTTCCAGTTTAACTTTTCCACTTAATCTTAAGTGTTCTCGAACATTTGGTTACAGCTCTGCCTCCTGGTACTGAGCTCCAGATACCTCTGGAAATATCTTTAAAGAAAGGTTTTCTTTCACCTGTATTGACAGAAGTAATAATAATAAAGAGTGCCCACTTACTCCCCAAAAGCTATTTCTTCCTCTCTCTGTATGAATATGTCATTTTTCAACTGTCATCCCTCTGAACAGGCTTGAAGTGAGTTTCTCCTGCAAACCCATCTCTCCTTGCAGCAATACCCTTTTGCATTCTCCTTTGTTTCCTCCCCCCGTGGCACGTCATTTTGTTCAAATAAACCGTCTGCCAAAATTTCAACCAGCAGATAGCAATTAGAACAGAAAGGAACCAAAATAAACTACCACAGCTTGATGCTGTGCCATAGGCAGGGAAGTTGATAGAAAATTTCTTTTAGCTGAAATTGATCTTTAGAAGTGTATTTCTATTAGACGATTTTTGCTGAAGGCTCTGAGAACTGCCTCTTGTCGACCACCTTTGAGGCTTCAGCTGCACCTGCCAGGTAGAACAAGTTTCTAGAGACTATTAAGTAAAGCAAAAACTAGAATGATTATTGCAATCTGACTCAAAAAAAAAACCCAAAAAACCCCAAACCCAACGAACTGGAAAGAAAACAAAATAATTACTACTGAAGTCAACAGAAAGAAAAACTTTCTACCAGCCAGATGTGAACTCATATCAAAGGGAGCTGGGAAGCATCATCCTAAGTGAGCAAGGGAACAGGGCTCCTCAGGCAAACCCATATTTCCCCCTTACTGATATCAAGGTGTATTAGTAACCAGTAATTAAAATGAAAAGAAAAATGACTGAGCAGCTCAAGAAATTCAGAGATTATCAGCAATTAACTTCATCTAAAGGAGACCCTTTACTGCCTGACTTTGCTATTTTAATAGCGACTGACTTCAGGTAGATCTTCCTAGAGATACTGTCACTGCTAAAAGGGAAAAGGTTCTGCTCATTTTGTCATCTTCAAGTGAATGCTTCATCGGTGGCCTGAGCTAATACGTGGTGTTTACTTAGCCAGCGTATGACCGATAAGCGAGATTTGCTGCTAATTCCCAATACTGATGTGCTGAAAGTGCCTTCTGCTGGAAACATAAGGGAGCAGGGTAAGGCTAAAGTTACCCATCTACTTGAATAATGTGAACTGGTTACGGTGGTGTCCTCTTCCACAGCTCTCCCTGCCTCTGGCAGCATCACCCCAACAAAAAGGAGAAGAGTGTTAATGCATTAAACTGAACAGCGAGATTACATGGGCTGCCTCTCCCAGACAAAGTGTATTAACCACTGATAAATTCCTCTCCTCTGCAAAATTAGAATTAAAAAGTCACCAGCCAATACCTGCAGAAAACAAATTACAACCCTGGAGCTATCCAGTGCCTGTGCTTTGTCCACAGATGCCGTTAAGAGCCAAAGCCACGAGTGAGAAACTAGATGTTGTGAGCAGCTGTTTCACAGAGGGGAAGCAGAGGCTCAGGGAGACAAAGCACTCCCAACCCCAACCAAGAAACCTCCCAATTTCCCTCAAAACCATCCCTCTTCTCATGCCTCCAGGAGAAATACACTTCCTCAGTTGGGGGCGAGGAGAGAATATGAAGAAGCTAAAAAAACAACCAGACAAAACCAAATCCCCAGAACACAACTGATCTTATCACAAACAATCAAACTTCTTTAAGAACTCTTTGGATGGTACCAAGAACAATTTACCATCCCTCCTTATGTATATTTTGGTGATTTCAGGAGTGGTCAGGTATGCCAAGGTACACCTTTCTGGTCCACTCTGACAACCACCTTCATTCTTTGTTTGCTAGATCCCACCTAACACAGAAAAATGCAGATTTCCATGGCAGCAGCAGGTGTTACCTGGATAGATCTGGGCTGGCGAGAGCACTCCTCACATGGGAGCACAGCATTCCTCCCCACTTCCCTCCACTGTTGTCAAAGGCTCCACACAGCACCCCTGTGCTGGTACAAACACAACAAATAAACCGCAAAAAAAGCAAAATTATTTTTCTTCCCCTTTTTGTATTTCAAATAATGGCTTCTCGACAAGCAGAATGGGAAACGATGTTAATGTGTTTCCATGGGCAAAGCTTGAGAACACTGTAAATTGCCTTGCTTAATGGACTCAGGACTTCAGTTATCCATTTGGAAATTCCAGACCTTTAAGCGAGACCGAATAAAATGTTTTGGTCCTTGGGAAGTGCACACGCTCAGCTTCGCAGCTCTGTGGGTATCGCTATTTATGTCTGTTGAATTTGATGGAGCAAATGCCTTTTAGAACAGAGGGGCACCCGCATCCAACATCCCTCTAGCAGAAAGGCAGCGACAGCCCTGCTCACCCCGAGGGGCTCTGCACACTCCCCGTCCTCCAGAGCTCTGCAGAATTTCTATCAGCACAGGAAAAACACAGTAATCAAAAGGACCAGCGGGCATCTGCATCTGGCTCTAAATGTACTGTAATGGCCAGCAGCTTGAGTGGTGTGGTTTTTAAGATATTCAAGAGAAAAATCAACTCATTAGACTGTTTTCCCTACCACACGCAGTGACTGCCCGGAGGAGGTGGAGGAAGGACAGAGATGTCCACATCACACCACCACCTCCCATGCTTGTACAGCCACCACCGAGCCAAGCAGAGGTTGTGCTGGGTTGGGAGGATGCAAACCATGCACAGGAACAGTCACGGGCATTCAAGAACCCCCCCATCATGCTACAAGATGCATTTGCTCACGAGCAGAAAGCCCAGGCAAGAGCCTGGTCCCCAGCCCAGCAGAGGGGCACAGCCCCAGCCACACTTGTACCCTGTTCTGGGCTCCATCACTCCCATGGGATGGGGCTTGCACACAGGAGCTGGGAGTGAAAAATTCAGCCTACTTTGGTATTCCGAGCAAAGCAGAAACCAAAAGTGGTGCTCATACTTCTACTGAGGTTAACTTACTCCACTTAATTTTTTTTAGACACAGAAATTAAAGTTAGAACATAAGCATGGTCACTCTGGCTGGGACTGGCTGCTGGCTCTGGTTAGGACCTTCTCAGCTCTAGGCACATTAGAAAATGAGGGTGTGAACTGGTGTCTGGGGCGGGGTGCTTCTTCCCAGTTCCCTAAACACGTGGCTTTATCTGCTGAGGCATAAGAGGAGATTTCACATCACATACAACCTCTGCCTCACCCCAGGGCAGCCAGGCACACTCCAGCCTCACCTCTCAGCCCATCAGATCCTGGCTGCAGCTGTGCAAATAAACACATCCGTGAGGCACATCACCTGCCTGTGCCAGCAAGAGAGGTTGCCCAGAGAGGTGGTCACTGCCCCATCCCTGGAACCATTGCAGGTGAGGTTAGCCAGGGCTCTGAGCACCCTGCTCTAGTTGCAGATATCCCTGCAGGGGGGTTGGACTAGAAGAGCTTTAAAAGGTCCTTTCCAACCTTAAACATTCTACAAAACAACACCCAAACCCTCTCTTACCAAGACTTTGGGATCCCACAAACAGTGCATGAAAAGCAAGGAAGCTTTTTTGTTGTGTTGGGTTGGGTTTTTTGCATGCATGAATCCTACAAGGGAAGGAGTAAAACTAAAGGAGGGAAAAGCCATAGGTGAACTAATGCTCTTTGCAATATGTAAAGTATAAAATACTCTAGAGAGCGCAGGTTCCAGGTCTGATTACTGCTAATGTGCAGAAATGTGCAAACACAGGTATAAACACACCCCCATGCTGATAATAAAACACTTATCCACAGCTGGGACCTCAGGCAGAACTAAAACATACTGAAAATACTTAATTCTCTTCCCTCCTGTCTATGTTAACTGCTCAGAGGGATTTTACCCACACCCAACCCCCCCCCAAAATTGAAATGGGGGGGGAAGAAAAAATCACTTCTAGGATTAGATCCCGAAAACCAGATTCCAGCTGGGAGCTCAGGCACCTGCAGAGCAGTATTTATAAATGAAAGCATTGACATGCTTTTAAATACAGTGTCGTCAGAAACTTAATTATACAGCAGCAAGTCTCTAATTGGAAGTCACAGAGCAATATATTGGCTTTGTCATGTCATTTGACACTCTCCAAACCGCTTTCCCAGGGTTGTTTGTGTTATCTGTCTCAGGTTTGAACAGTGGTGTTTGTTTGCAGGCTGCAGTGGGATTAGTCCTATTTATCTTCATGGGCTTTATTTCCTTGAAAGCAGACTCCATTTGCACGGATTTGTTTCAGGGCACCAGGAAAATCCTTTTCCCAGCCCAGAATCATATTTGCCCTGCCTCAGGCAGGGTACTTTGGGCACCCAAAATACACTCCACCACATTCAAGCTGGCACGTGGATGTCCCACCAGTGAGACAAGCTCAGAAACGCCAGCTTTCCCCAAAACTCTTCAATGGTCCAACCTCTCCAAGCTTCATAGCAGAGGGTTCCTCTTGCCTCTGCAAGCACAGGCTGAAGAAGCATTGTCCAGACATGGGCAAGAAGGAAAACAAGCCTAAGAAAAATAAGTCATTTAATATCTGCATTCCAAGGCCTGAGGAGCTCATTTCCCCCCACACCCCCCAAATACAATTGTTCGTGCCCAAACCCTGTATTCCTTGTTTTCATTCTACTCTAGGAAATGTGCTCTTCAGTAGCTTCTGCACTTTGCCTGTCTCGAGGCTGCTGGATCCTGACCTGGGAGATCCCACAGCACCTCTGCCAAGATTGAGAATGGGGGTAAACGGAGTTTTGTTTTGTAAAGATTTAACATCTAGCTCCCGATTGCCTAAATCACACTCATATAGAGAGTCTATTGTCTTCAAGCCAGCGCCCTTCATGTTTTAGTTCGGAGTATGCCTCCTCTGCCTCAGTCACACTATACATCTCCATGGCTTCCCAAGTGACTGGGGGAGAAGTCAAAATAACTCTAATCACCATTGTGATTATGCTTGTACCTCATCCTCCAGTTGCTTAGCCTGATGCACCTCCCGCCTGGGACACCTTCTCCATGCTTGCCCAGCCTTCCCCTCCCCTCCTGACCCACTCTAGAGGTGCTGCAGGATCTCTCCGCTCGGGACCCATCTGTGCCAACTTAGCTCCTGCTATTCCCATAACGCCTGGAGGCTGATATCTGCAATGCCACATTTTGAAGCAGGAGATTACAGAAGTGTAATTACTTGAGCTGGAAGCTTCCAGCCCAACTGATTTGTCCTGTCATTTAAAAAAAAAAAAAAAAATCTACTTGTTTCCAAACACAGCCGGGAGAGATATAAACACGCAACCCTTTGGCACGGGTCCAGCCGGCACTGACGGCGCAGCGCACAGCATCACAAGCGGGATCTTCCACGGCTAAAGGAAGAGAAAGATAACAGGGAAATTGATATTTCATCTTAACCCAGGGGGTTATGAAAAGCTGAGACAATAAATCCACTCAACTTCAGATAGCCTGAAGAAATGTGACCTTTTCCCTATCGTTTATAACCCAGAAGGCTGAAATGAGCACCCAATCCAATTAAGTTATATTTTTATTTACCTAATCTACCCGCTGATGGCCTTTAAATTTGCCTAGTTTTGGAGATCTGCTCAGGCAGAACCGGCAGCAGGACTGACATCCCCTCCGTAGGGAAGGGTTTGATGACGGCCCTGCACGAGCCATCGCTTGGTTATTGCCTTCCCAGGCCTCCACTCATCAGACCCTTCCCTTGTAATTAGATATATCTATTTTCTTTGTCTCCCTATTGGATTATGAGGTATTTAAGGCAGTTATCATCATTTGGAGCTGTGATTGTACGGTATCTAACACAACCAGAGTCTAACCCTTGGCTAGAGCTCCTAATCACCACAGTACTGAAAATATTTCATTTTCAGTTATAAATTGAAGTGTGGGTTCTCAATTAGCTGGAATAACCAAAGGATAAATACCTGAAGTAGAGTAAAAAAACACGGTTAAAAAGGCGTGTAATTTAACCCGAACACAATACACTTTTATAGCTTCTGTAGAAAATTAAATTATTGAATGAAATAATTCAATTCGTTGTGTCAGCTCTACCAGCCACATGCCCACGGAGAGGCTCAAGCTCACATACACAAATGGAAACATTTCCTTTAGTTTCCCTTCTTCAGGAAGATCTTGGGATGGGATCCTCTGCCTTGCTCCAAGAGGAAACACTCGCTACAGCCAGGCAACGCAGCCGGAATATTTTGGGTTATTTAACATGTGTAAATCAGAACTTAACTTTGCAGAGAAAAGCTACAGAATTCGGTTTTGTAACAGATTTGGGAATTATCCTCTTCCCATAGGAATGACATATTAAGTGAAAAAAATAATAGTTTATTAAATCAGCTGCTTAAAAAAAAAATAGAAATCCCAAACCCTCCACAAAAGGGCCTTGAACTGTTAGTGGAGAAGGAATAAGAAATCAAGCTAAAAACCCTCAAACTTATTTGGATGTTTGTGTGCAAGCATGAAGATGAATTCCCATCTGCTCAGGCCTAGCCAGGATCAGAAGTATAATTTCTAAGTTATTTCATCCTTGCCATTCACAGCAATTCATTTACATTGCCACAGCAGCTACAGGAAGATTCACAAAGCAAAGAAGTTGATGTCTAATACTAGCCCTGATGTGACCAGGGAGTGCAGCTGAACGATGGTGGGTTGATGGGCTACACCACTAACAACATGAAGTCACCCAGCCACTCTTGCACAGCATCCTGTTGTAGCCAAGGGGTCATCTCCTGGGCATCAGCTCCCTGAGGTGGTAAGCTAAAGAAGTGCCTTCTGTGCATTAAGTCTTTAAGGCTCCTTCCCTCTCCAGGAATAAACCCCAGAAGCCTTTAAGCAACATTAGGAGCTCACTTATTGCAAGAAAATCTGATCTGTAACCAGGCCACGAGGTACCAAAGGAGCCGCTATCCTCATCTTCCAGTGCTTAGACAAGCTTCATCTCATCCCCACATAAAACGATTCCCTACATATCCAAGTGTCTTGTTCCAGACAGTTTTCCTCTACCTCAGGCAGCCCAAAGCAGAGCAAATCATCCCTTACACCTCAGACTGGACTGAAACAGGTAATCCCCTGGATGTCAAGCAACCTCTTGAAGATGTGCCAAAATGTTTCCCATCCCATGAGAGGTTCAGGGGCCCATTAGCCTCCTGAGACCACTGCAGAAGCTTTTTGTGAGCACAGCCTGGCTGTGACAGCCACTGATGGGAGGGACGGACACACGGACACACGGACACACACACACACACACACACACATCCACCCTCCAGCCTGGTTTGCAGAGCCCCAACATCTCCAGGGGCTGCTCAGCTGCACTGCAGAGGATGAGCAAGTCCATCTTATTTCCCCTCTCCAATGCCCAACAGAGCCTGACTGGAATAAAGAACCCTTACAAGTAAAATACACAGACTTCAACAAATCCATATTTGCATAAAGCCGTGGCTTTGCTAACCACAGAATGAAACATAAATTACTCGGAGACAGTTTCCCCTTTTCCTTGCCTTTTAGCAGAGCAAAATATGATTTACATTCTGTTTGCAGGCGAATCCAGCAAAATGCTTAATTATAAATAGCACTTGTAAATATAATCCTTTCAGCTGGAATATTTGTATAGTGAAAATGAGCAAGACCTTAATAACGATTTCAGTTACAAAACTTAATTAGACCTGTTTCTCATTCTGGCTCAGGCCCTGTGCAATGCTCCGGTGTAAATTTGCACTTACTCGATGGGGCCATGAAGCACCTAGGAGGTGCTTACACCCTCGGTAGGTGTAAGACATCCACACTCCACCGGCCACAGCGAGGCTGTGACAACTTGCTGAGGATCTATCCCTAAGTGGATACAAGAGGTGCCCACCAAAAACAAAAAAATTAAAATTAGGCCAGTTATTTTTATTTGTGGAGAGGTGAAAGAAACCTCACACTTCCTCAAGCCAAGTCTGCTTTCAGCGGATGAAATATTTGTTTAACCACCAAGGTTATGGAAAGATAGAGGAGAATGTTTATCAATGTTGATAGGACTTGATTTTTCTTTTCCCCCCAGATATATTTACTAGGATAGATCATCTTCTACAAGTAATAGTGTACAAGACATTCTTTTATGCTTGGTTTAGTTACTCAAACATCATGAGGTGCTACCAAGTTGGAAAGCACTAACTCCAACCAGTCAAGCTGCAGCCTTGAGGCCGCCCAAAACTACATGATGATACAAGATTGGAATTATAGATTAGTTTAGACTAGATTAGCACTCCATGATCAAAACCTGAAAAAAATTTCAATCAGGAAAGGATTTTTTACATCTGTTGTGCCAGGGCTTGGCCATTCGAGAGTATTTGAAGTGCAAGTTACCAAAGAGAAAGGAAAAAACCCAACCAAAACAACACTGACTTGTGCAGATAGCTCTTTTTTTAAATTAACTTTTGAGATTCAAACTCTTCAGGAGAGTTCATTCCTTCTCCTCGCTCTTTGGGTGAAGCCCTCTGTTCACCATCACAACTCGATGGATGATAATGAATGCGATATCATACACAGAATTATTCTGACATTAGGCTGAGAATAAATAGAAAATGTGTTTGCACAAATTCTCTTCATAAAAATAAGCAGCGCTTGTTTTTATGACACTGTCCTCTGTCATCACAAACAAAGAAGAAAGATGCTAAAATAAAATAACAAAAAAATCGGAGTAAAAGCCAAACTGAATCTTTAAAGATCATTACAGGCTCCAGACATGAGCTGCTGGGGAGCCCGACTGCCTTGACTCACCCAAACTTCACCTGGACAAGTAACTACTGTGAAGTTCCAGCTGAGATCTTCAAAGGGGTCATGATAATTCCCAGATGGGTGAAGAGAAACTGCAAAAGGCTTTGTTTGGCTTTTTTTTATTATTTTCTTCTTTTGTTTGTTAGCTTTTTTAAGCCCATGAATTCAACCAGGTTCAATGTTCATTTCAGTTTATTTTCAGGGAGGTTCAAGCACTCTTGGAAACCCAGCTAGGTACGTATCTTCACCAAGGAGCACTCAAATACTTCAGAAGTCCAAACCTTCATCCTTTTTCCCAGTAAAACCACTAGCGATGGAAGGCAGACCAAGAGGAGAAGCACCTCAGACTACAGCTGGGTAACCCAAGTGGCCTGGGATTACAAAGAGACTTTTTGGATCCCATGGGCAACAAGTGCTGTCTTAACTTACCACGTTAGGGAGTGGCAACTCCCTAAAGGCTCCTCTCCATCTCCTCTGAAATGTCAGAGCTGTACATGGCTTAACCATGAGCAGAGGGTAGAATTCCCAGCCCTTTATACATTTATAGTCTGAAGGTTTAACCCCACCACGAGCAATGCCTTGGGAACCTCTCCCTTGATTTTAAGGGGAGGTATTTTAGACTCATACCTCAAGGCTTGAGGTGCATAGAGGCTTGCACCATACTAAATAGGACGTGAAAGAGTATTAAAGATGCACTGAATCAGAGGTAACTCATGATTTCACAAGACCCAAGACAACTTAAATCAATGAAGTAAAAAATGTAGGCAACATTTCCAGCACTGCAAATTAACTCAGGGTCAGCTCTGGGCTCAGATGCACCAACACAGCCATTTAGTCAGTGAAGGGTTTGTCCCAAAGAGCACCCAGCAGCAGCAGCTTTGCGCAGATTTGGGCCTTTTTGTCTTAAGGGCAACTGTCAAAGAAAGTCTCATGAAGGACAAGAGATGTCAGGGCTTGGGAGCTTTGCTGAAGCAGGCACTCGTACCCGTTCAGCTTGGACAAGCTTTAAACACCTCATAAAACACCCAGCAGCTTCAGATACACATTTCAGCTTTAGAAAACAGAAAGCACAGGAGATAAATACTAATTAAAAACCAAAAATTCAAAATGTTCTTTCTGTCCATTAGACCAACATATTTATTAACTAGCCAGATGAGGACAGTGAAGGTAAACAAAGAGAGACCTTTTGATGTGCTGATTTGTAAGTCAGGGAAAAAAAAATCCACCATGCAGCGATTACACAGTTGATTAATTTTCAGGAGAAACTTCAACTTTTTATTAAGAAAAAGGAATGCAATTATAACTCCAGCATGAAATAGTTTATCCCATACTTGGTGTTTCTTTCTCCTTGTCAGTTTAACGCCTCAAAATTATTTATCTTATTATTTATCTCTGTTTGGTTTTGAAGGACATCGTTTTGTGCCTTCAAGCCACTTTATTCATTAGTTCTCTGGAGTTCATGTCCTATTTCATTATGTTTTAATCTTTACAGTTGTTAATTTGCATTTCATTTCCTGGTGTGGCAAAAAAATTGCTAACAAAAAAGTTATTGTAAATATTAATACAAGTCAAATGATAATCATCCAAGAAAGCATTTTGCAGCAATAACCATTACCTACATCTAAGGCAGAAAATAGCAATTCAAACAGAGACAAAACCACCTCCTTAAAAGAGCAGGCTGAGCCATCATGAAACAGCCCCATATAACAGCAACTTGCTTAAGAGAAACTGCAAGACCTGTTTGGTATCTAAAGCCCACCAGAAATTGGGCTACTTTATCTTCTCCACAGCATCTAAGTGCAAACAACTGCTTAACTAAACATCATGGGCATAACACTGACCTACAGAAACCTGGAAAAGAGCAAAACAAAAATAAAATCCTATATTAGAAAAAACGAAACAAACAAAAACCACAAACAAACAAACAAAAACCAAACCCCCCAAAAACCCAAACCACAAACAACAAACCAGGCAGGTCAAACCTCCCCCTCCCCACACCACCTTTACCACCAGCTCCCTGGCCCCTAGCACTGCATCACAGCAAGTTCAGGTTTCACTTCAGGAGAGAAATACTCAACTCCATTTAAGCCAAAAAAAAAAAAAAAAAAAATCTTCAACTTACTCAGATCTGGCCCACCATCCCACAAGCTCTGGACTTTGCTTTTGCTTCCCCCGGGCCAGCTCACCACCAACCTGCTCTGCAGAAACAGGCCAAAAGAAACCAGCAGTAAAACACCTTCCTATTCCTAGAAGAGCTGCCTTGGCTTAAATGGATCATGCCATTTTGGAGGTGGATAATTATCCTCGTTAGATAAATACAAGGCAGGCTTGTAACTGCAAGTTAGTTTTAATAGAAGAAAGCACTTAGCGACTCAAAACGCGTGAGTTGAGAGCCCTGGCTTTGCCTGGCTCCCTAATTAACCTCCTGCAGTCGCACAATGTGCTGCGGAGGAGTTACAAGGACAGAGGACTGTGGGAGCTGCTCGTTAAAACACCTCCACAAAAGAGCAAAGGGAAGCCTGGGGACCGGTGTTTGAACTTGCCCCTTTGTAACTCTGCTTGGTGGCCTTGGACGAAGTCATTTGTCCCACAAAAGTTATTTTATCCCACAGAGAACCCCACAAACCATGTTGCTTGGCTTGGTTATTATTACGTGTCCCCAACGCAGGGCTGTGGTTTGAAGTAAGGAAAACAGTCACCATGGAGCAGCAATGGCTGAGGTTGAGCAGAGCTTATAAAAGCCTGGTCTGGACATTTCAGCTTCCCGGTGTTTGCAAGAGGGTTGAATCTAATTCCTCACACTCGTGCCTTTATAAAACCTCCAGCAAGTTGTACCAAATGGCCCATCTAAAGCCACTTCTCCCAGCAGCTACAGCTCCTGTCCATCTATCACAGCGACCTGCTCTCCTGGATGTGTTGCATGCAGGCAAAGCATGACAGCTACATGGGCTTAACACATGAGGGGAAAAAATAAATGACTCTCTTTCCTTTATTGTTTTCCTCTCCAGTTCCTCAGCTTTTCTGTGTTTTCACAACTGTTTTGGTAGGGACCAGCCCTCCACCACCCGTACAAGCCTGGGGGACTCTTGGCAAGCTGCTTTCATTTGCAGCAGCCAACCCAAGGAGCTGTCATTAGGACAAAATGCCCTAACTCGACTTCTGAGGACCTTACAGGATTGATCCTTGCAATAAAAAATTAAGAGCTTCAACCTGGAAAAATAGAGCCTTCCTTGATGAGAGACCTGAGGTAATTTATTTTAATCATTAACTCAGAAAAAACTCAGAGCCGACCTTTTAGATAAGCACAGTCCTCACGGAGATCTCTTGTGCAAGAACAGGAACCTGTTCCACAAGGTTTTCAACTTTAAAGTCACCTTATGAACATTTCCCACCATGTCTTGGAGAAACAGAGTGGGTGGAGAGGGCAAGAAAGAAATCCCACTGCCCTGTGAACCCACAGAGAAGAACAAACCTGCTGTCCTCTGCCAACTGTGCAATTTCCCAGAGAACTGGGAGAACCAGTGCTGACCCAAGAGGGGCATAGAGCAACCTCCCATCAGAAGAGCCCATGATAACTTTAAAGGAGGAATGATTGCCAGCCACCCAGGAAAAGCTGGTGCTAATGAATTCAAATAACAAAGCACACAGGTTTTGAGTAGAATTTTGCAGCTGCAGATTTCTTGCTGAACAAACCAAGTCTCCCGTTTGCCACCTCCCTACAGACAGTATTCCCTTTCCCCCCAAAAAGGACCCATACCCAGCACACCTTGGTGTCCTGACTTCCCTCACCACTCGTTGGTTAGTGCTACAGCCTGCACCAAGGGTTATCAGCCAGCTTCATTTCCACCAGCTTTGTCCTGGGGAAGAGTCTCAGCAGCTTCAGTGAACTTTCATACTCCCTAAAGCAAATCCTCTGCTTCTCTTCTTTCCAGAGGAACAGGCCAAATTTTGCTCTCACTAGGTAAAGTCTATAGCAACCTCTTTACAGTCACTTGAGTTTTGCTGGGTTTTGGAGTGATTGAGCCAGAAGCAGAAAGGCTTTAAGCTGGCAGATAAGTGAAGTTTGGCAGAACCACCCCAGATTCTGCAGCAGCTGCTCTGATTCATGGGTGGTAAAAACACACAACAAAAGTTTAAACAAAAAAAAGTAAACCTACCACATAAGACAAAGCAAGGACTTCAGTAACAGAAGCACCCATCCAGGGGTTAGGCAGCAGAGAATAAGTCCCATCCCTGCTTTGTGATGTCTAATCCAAGGTGAGTTAATTCCTCTCTGTCTTCCAAAGCCCAATCAGGAAAATCTGGCGCAAGGGATGATTTTGTGGCACCGTGCTCAGACACAGCGCTGAGCGGGAAGCCAAGGCCCCCATTCTGACCAGCTTAGATGTTAAGCAAAAGCACAACACTCACCTTAATCACCCTCCTTTTTGCTTTCTTCATGCCTTCCTCTCTTTTTTTCCTCCCCATCAATTCTATTTCTGTGGATCCTGAAAACCATGGAAACAGCTCAGGTTTTTAAGCTGTTGAGACCACTCCCAATCCTTCTTACCCCTATCCTCCCTTTCTTCCCTGCTGGACCCAAATCCATCCCTGCTTGGCCACTGCCACTTGTCTTGTTATTAACTGCAGGCTCTCCAAAGTGACTTTCCTGGGCTTAGGAGAGTCCTGGATCATGACCAGGGCTCCAAAGCAGAGTACTACTCCAAGTAGAGTAGATTTCTGTAATCATAACTTTGGTGACAAAACCCACCTATTTTATAATCATCATTCATTTCTCCTTTTTCCTCTCTTCGCTGCTATGATGCTCTCACAGTGTAGAATTAACCCTAATCAGCAGTCTGCTGTACTCAGGGTCAAACTCTAAGTGGTGCAGGAAGATGAATTCCCTTCAAACCATCTTCCCTTTGAGCTGGTGGAATGGTGTCCATGATCTTCAGCAGACACGGTGGTCACCGAGGTGGTAGGAAAGAGCTCCCGTTCCCTCCCCATCAATAACAGTCAAGCACGAGGCTCGACTTTGGCTCCTGAAACGATCATTAGTAATGATGCATCAAAAAGTTTTTTGATGAGTGAATGATAAAAGTAAACAGGACACAATAATAATCAGGCTTTATTTATAGCCAGGTAAAACACCACTGTTGTCAGTTTTACAAAGTGACTTTGAAGGAACTTTTTAAAGGGGATATTGAGAACGTTTCCCCCCCTCCCACCTGCCCACAACCGTAACCGTTATTGATAGCGTTTCAAAAATGGCAGGTACAGAGAAACAGAGCCTGTTATTTTGTGTCAAAATTGTTTTATGGCGTCATATTTTTCCCTTGTTTAAGGCAGCACCACTCATTTACAACATTAAACAATGTGATTTATGTACTTTAGCGGAGCTTACTACATTTAAATGTTTTAGGCATTTCATTTTTACAACATACCTCGTTCCAATATAATCAATGTGCTTTTTTTTTTTGCCTTTTTTTTTTTTTTTTTTTCTTTCCTTGGGCTGCGATAGGAATGCAGTTTGTGTTTTATAGCAAAATCAATATAAGAATTAATGGGTGACGAACAAAGTAAATTGTAAAAAGTACAGAGAGGTTGTGAGATCTCTTTTGCCGTATCGATTCCATTAACATTTGGTTGCCCAGTTGTACACAGTTTCATATTTGAGAAGCGAGCAGCAGGCATATTCCACAGAAAACAAAAATGGGGGGAGTTCAGCACTGAAATAACTACACCAAAGTCATTGAGGTTAAAGCAAGAGTGGAGACGAGCCAAGGTGGACGCCGGAGCACAATGCACTTTAGAAGCAGCAGCCGTAAACATCAGATGGTCACGAATGGTGCTGCTCTGACTTTTATTAAAGGCTGAGATACTTGAGAGATGACATTCTCAGCAATTTTATACTGCTGGGTTGTATGTTTTTTAATTAATTAAAAAAAAAAAAAAAAGATGAGAAGAGAATGCTACTCCCAAGTTTTCTTGCTAGTAGATTAAAAGCAACATTGTTTTTTTAAATGCATCCAACCTAGATTTCTTGTTAGAGAGGCAAAGAGCGAGGACCTCTAGCAAGCTACAAGCAATAGGATCTGGTAAATGTTTTTTCTTTCCTTTGCCTTTTTTTGTTTCCTGAATCTTGGCAAGGGTACATGTGCTAGGCCCTAGAAAGGACCCCCCACCTTGCGTCTGTTTCCCCACTGGAGACTCCTGAGATGGTGCTTTCCAGGCCATCCAGAGACAGAAAATCATGACAGCACCTTGTATCTGCCACGGCTGGTGTCACCTGTGAGCAGCCGGCGAGATGCCTCGTGCCCAGCGCAGGGTGCCAGGCTGTGAGCCAGCACCCCACGGCACGCAGCACCCACAGCACAAGCCCGCAGCTTCCCCACCTAAGGCACACCAGCTGCTCCCAGCAATACTCATACAACTCAGATATATGGAAAACGAACATACTTGGAGCAAACATCTTTGCAGACACCTTTCCAAGTGTCCAGTTAACTCTAATGATTACTTAGCACACTGACTCGTCTTTCTGTTTCACAGCTCGTATCAGCAAATTGCAACGATGGCTTTCCACGCTTAGAGGCATCTACGATCATTCTTATTCTGAATAACAGATTAGATGCATCTGTTCGTTTTGCTACGTCACTTTTCTAAGCTACAACCCAATAAAGTAAATACTGCTCAGATCAGGCTCTAGATATCTCCACAGCCAACGGTAAAGCATTCTGAGGTGCTGTAGCATCTGTTACTATTCTCATCTTCTTCCTTTCCTTTGGGAACATCCTTTTCATACCCATCAACAGGTTTTAATAGATGCCAGCAAAGAGGTCCAAAACCGGTAGTCGTGACATGCATTTTCTGCAAGAATATTATGCTCCAAATGTTCAAAATCATCTTTACACGGCACCTTTTGTTCGCTCCGTTATGTGAAGTCTGAAAGTTTATTGCTCTTCAGGATGTACTTGGAGCAAAAGAATTTAATTATATCCTATTTCAAAACAAATTGTTGATACAGACTCGAAGTGTCAGTAATTAGATGATTCCACTGCACACATTCCATTATCACTGTCACACCGTTGATTTGCATGGTGTTTATTTGAAGAGTCCTTCTAGCATTGCAGCTACCCCGGTACTAAATGTAATAATAATAGATGGCGTGATTGGCAAGGCTCACCCATTGCTCTCATATTCAAAGTAATGAGCTCTAGAGAAATTTCAACTCAAATGCAGAGATTTAGATGGCAAGGATTAAAATGTTGGCCTTAATGAAAGTGGTAATAAAATACTCATTGACTTCCCAGGGTTTAAATATCATCAGCTCCTTGAAAGTAAAGTTGATTAGTGATATAAAGTAAATATTAAATAAACAATTATCAAAAGCTCCAGCCTGAGTTACGGTGTCAAAAGGGCTGATGTCAAAAGACCCCGTTTATTCACACACGGGCCCCTTAACCCAATTAAACACGTGTGTTCCATCCACCAAATCTGCACCACAGCCCTCAGCATTGCTCAGACAGCAGGCCCTGGGCTCTGCCAGTCCTGCCTGTTCCCTACAGCTGGAGAAGAGGAGGGGGTCCCCCAGCCATACCTACCGCAGAAGGACAGGAGTGGGAGTAGTTGTCTTCCAACACACCCAACACATCTTCCACCAGTTCCAGCACCGTCTGGGAAAGGACAAACCCTGCCACCTCCATTCCCTCTTCCTTGCTCATTCCCCCTCCTTGCTCTTGAGTTTCCAACCTACTGTACTTCTAAAGTCACTGGGATTTGGGGTCATTGAACTTCCACCCGGTCATTACTGAAACAAAGCACAATAAATTCCAAGGCACTTTCTAATTTAACAGAAGTAGGACTTTTAAAAAAAATTTTCATTTTCTGCCTTTTTTTTTTTTTTTTTGACACCGGGATATGCAGATCAATAAAATGAATTTTTAATGATTCTATTAAAATGCTGCATAATTATATTTTTGTCATAACTGATTTTGATTCCTTTTTAAGTTGTTGATGATTTGAGATCCAGAGAGTACTGCTTAAACCACGCGCCACCAAGCATAGTGATTGCCAATCCCATAGCATAGGATTTTACAACTCTGCTGTTATTCAGTAAGGCATGGATTAAATTTAAGCTTGCTTAGCGAGGAAACACCAGCAGAAGTATCCATCAATATGCAGTGATCTCAGCCCCGAGCAGCTGGAGCATTCAAAGGAAAGTGCAAGCATCATTATGGGCTAGATATTCAAGATGGTTAGCTTTCAGCATGCTTAGCTTAGCAAAGGGTTGGGTAAATAGAATTTTCTGTTAAGAAAAAGATACCGCTTTGTTAGTGAAGGGGTGTCCTACATCTAGAAATTAGAGGGAACTCCATAAAAAGCTTTAGGTTTAGCCTACTTACCATAATGGAGGCAGAGCCAAGGTCTTTATCCTAAACAGAGTGATTGAAGGAAGGTGTTGCTATTTATTAATAGCAAAATGCCTTTAATGACCATCAAGAAAACACCCTCTACATTTTCAGCCACAGCTCTATAAAACTCATTAGGAGATGTTTTTGCCCAACATGCCAAGACGTCCATTTTATTTTAAATTAGGCATTGATTTGGGCAAAAGAGCTAATTTGCTGATAATTCTGGTCGGTGGAAAATATAATGCCAGCGGATAGAGGCTCAAACTCTTTAATACAGAAGGAACCATTCTCCCAACACAACATTTCTCATCACCATCTCTCTCAGCACCACAACACGTTCAGAAATGCCCTTGCATTTTCAGTGGCTTTTGGCTTTATTTTGGCTTGGTGCATGGTGGAGGGCACGTGCTGCAGACAGTCCATCCTGGATGCCAGCTGATAACCCACACGTTATCAGCAAAAATTCATAATAACCAACTTCTTCCTGGTTTTACCCAAGCAACGTCATTGCTTCACCACCGAATGGTGCAGCACTTTCAGAGATTTAATATCTCTGAGTCTTCATCTCATGGCCAAGTTCAGGCGAGGCTGGTCAAGGGATTCATAAGTAGCTGGGCAGGAGGTGATGAAGGCAGGCAGAAAGCACACTCTCATAATCCTCATTTCCTTAAAAAAAACCCAAAACCCAGGCCTGCAAGGAAAAAAAAAAAAAGGATTAAAATATAAAATACATCAAGGAACATTACAATAACAGCTATCTGAATATGCAGGATGTCATCTGTCCTCCTTTTCCCTTAAGTAAAGGAACTGTCAGATAATGGCCAAATAAATCACTCAGCGTTACCAGCCACGGCTGCTGCCCATGCCTGCGAAGTGCAGCGTAAGCTCTGCCCCAAGACTTATGAAGCACTCCAAAATTCAGATTGTTCTCCACAAGGCGTGCTGAGATCTGGATATCATATTTCACTTTTTAATTAAAATATATTTTTCACTCCCCATCTACGGAAGGAAAAACAACATAAAAGTAATTGAGACTTCACGTTTCACATGTCAAATCATTATAGCTTTCCTTATTCACCGGCATGCCAAATAACTACTTATAACAAGATTCACCATCAAAAGCAAGTACCCTTCTTTCCAAGGATGACGGAATCAGGCTCAGATAAAACAGGAACCAGCTCATGCTCAAAATGAATCCCGGTGTCAGGCTGCTGAACCTTTGCAAAGTCCTTCATCTCTCTAAAACCTGCCATACTTCATTATAGTGTATGGTGAAATGCACCAGCCTCTCCAGGCATCTCACAAAAATTACCTACTAAAGCAGACGGTATTCAGAAATTAATGCCTTTAGTACCCACGAGCTGGACTGAGTCATATATATTGCAGGCTGTAATTTCAAGGTCTCATTCATCCCTCTCTGGTATCAAGTATTTTGTCGTAGCTTTTTTTTGTGGAGAGCTTTTATTTCTAGTGGCTTCTCTGCCACTAATACACCGTTAAAAGGAAAAGCATAAAAAGCAAAGAAAGAGAAGGAAAGAAAGTATTTCCTGCACTTAGAAGGTGCTGCGGGTCAGAAGGGATAAGAAACCATGGGATTTGCCCCCAGTGGTAGAGAACTGTGAGTGCTTGGCAGCAGAGGGACCGCTCCTGAGGCACAGATGGGTTGTGGTCCTTAGAGGGATGGACTTTTTACAAGGGCATCTAGTGATAGGACAAGAAGTCACGGCCTTAAACTGAAAGCAGGAAGATTTAGATTACATATTAGGAATAAATTCTGCACTCTGAGAGTGGTGAGACAACGGAAAAGTTTCCTGCAACCAGAGAAGTTGTGGATGCTCCATCCCTGGACGTGTTCAAGGGAAGGTTGGATGGGGCTTTGAGCAACCTGTTTTAGGGGGAGTTGTCCCTGCCCATGGCAGGAGGGTTGGAACTCAATCTTTAAGGTCCCTTCCAACCCAAACCATTCTGTGATTCTGTGATTCTATGACTTCATGGAGGCCTGGCCAGAAAATGAGGCTTAAATGCCTCGTCAAGTGTAGAAGTAATTTGGCAATGTATGCTATGCAGAAATAACCATTAGCGCTGTAAGATTTGGAAGAAACCCGCGATCACTGTTGAGGACTGACAAATTTGCCCATT
>JAAGNO010002678.1:22835-38350 GCA_033439905.1 Ceryle rudis | reverse complement strand
TGACTTCATGGAGGCCTGGCCAGAAAATGAGGCTTAAATGCCTCGTCAAGTGTAGAAGTAATTTGGCAATGTATGCTCTGCAGAGCTAGAAATACAGGACTGAATGGTGCAGAAATAACCATTAGCGCTGTAAGATTTGGAAGAAACCCGCGATCACTGTTGAGGACTGACAAATTTGCCCATTACCTCAGCTTAATGGAACACTTTCAAGTCTCCACAACTAATTTTCTGGAGATATTCTATAGCTTCCTGAAGAGCACAAACTCCCACCACCAGCCCAATTTCCTCTCCATGACATCGTCCCAATTAGTTTAGGTAGAGTAGGTACAGGAAATGCAGCACTTGTAGCAACCTATATACCTTTGCAAAACTTTTCAAAAGCAAATAACTGCTCTCAAGGCTGGATAAGTAGTAGAGCAGTGTTATTGTACTGCACCTAAGACATCGGAACCCTTTTCAATTACTGTCATTTCCTCATTGTTTTCATTTCTTAGTTCCGGCTCGTTTTGGATCCATTCTTTTATTTCTACATTAAATCTGAGTAGTTCAGAGCCATGATCTGATCAGGCCTAAGGTCTGTGGGTAGCTGGGACATCAGATTCGAAAGAAAAGTGATTAGAAGCCTCACTCTTATCATGGTCTGTCTTGTATCTACTGAAAGGTTGTTACAGTAAATGCAAAACCAATGTGGCCTGACACTGGTGAAAGTTAGAAGACTAGGAGACATAAAACGCATGAGTTATTTTTTACATTAGGTAGCAAACTGAGTTCTCCTTTAACCACTTAATTACCTTTGGCTGACAGGAAAAAACATTGCTATGAAAATTAGTATTATCTTTATTATGGATGTGTCCCTGAAGATGCTGATGCACTGACTTATATATCCACGTACGGGGCCTGGAAGCAATGAAATAATTCTACCTTGTGAGCAGATGCGATGGTTTTGTACTATCACCAAGGATTTATTACGTAGTTTAAGGGTCATTACTTAGCATCATCTGCTCTCTTTATGTATTCTCTATCACCATACTCATTTTCCTCTTTCAGCCTTATTATCTTATGTATATGAACAGAGTGTAACAGGGTGATGGGGAGTGGAAATATAAACCAGCCCCAACTGGACAGAGGCCAGTCAAGCTCAGCTGCCCTCAGGTCACATGGCAGAGCCTCAGCATAAGGAGTGTTGGGTACATGGCACAATTCCAGCATGATGCCCGAGGGATGGACAACCTCATGCTTAAACAAAGCAGGATCTGCCTCGCCTTACCTCTTTGGTGGTACTTTGAGAGACTTCCACATCTTTTCCAGCACCTCAGCTCCCCACCAACTAAACAAGGACAATATTGCTGCCGTTTTCTGCCAAGACCAAGCTCAGGACCTCTGCAAGCTTCTGTTTTTATGGAATAGATACTACTGATGTTAGTGGGTCGGAACTATCTCCGGTAACTTCTGCGGCCACTGTACATAGAATAAATCAATATTTCAGAGGTGTCACAGTGTTAGCAGCTACCTGCACCTACACAAGATTCCTCTTCCAGTATTTGCTTTTCCAGCATCGCCTCCACCCAAACACTCTGCGGTTAGTATGAAAAGATTTGTTGCCCTCTCCTTATTTCAAAATTTGTATGGCATTTCTACTGCTTTGAGATATATTAACAGAAACTTTAAACGTTCCAGGTCTTGCAACTAATTTAGTGATGAATTTTTAGAATTTTTTTCAGTGCAGCCTTCTTAGAGTTATCAGTAGATCTTTGGGAAACACACCAGAAATACCTGTTCTGAACATTTGTGAACGTTGCAAACTTTTCCATTCCAATCAAGTTGCAGTGCATTGGCAAGAGCAAAAATGACATGAATGTCTTCAGCTTCACTGTGGTGCCAGGGAGGTGTGTTCTCCACTGCTCCAGAGCTCCTGGCAAATAAAAATACAACAGGATGACCACTAAAATCTATATCTGTTGGGGCTCATCTGTCCATTTCGTTACATGTTCCAAAATTTACCTAGTCTATAATTTATATAATTCAACAGGAATCGTGCAGCCAAATCTCCAAAAATTTCATTATGCAGAAATACTGATACAAACGAATAAGAAGAGCCTTTGACTTCCTCTCTGCCCAAAGAACGTGGCTCAAAAGCTACCGACTGACTACTCGTGATTAAATTCTGCAGCGTGTTGACATTTGAGCACTTGGGTTGCTTTCAGTTCAACCTGCTTAGTTTCCTTCTGAAAGAATAAATCCTTAAATTGAGGCTATGCCCTAAGAGGAACCCGCATTAGGCTATAATCATAGTCATGTCAAAGCCTACTTTCAGAAAGGTGGACTTCCCAGTGCTGGGGGTCATATGGCCTAATTCACACTGCACTGAACCACAGGGACTCTGAATTGAGATGTTTAAGAAAAAAAAGACCAAACAACCAACGTTGGTGGGGAGAAAGATTCACTGAACTGACCGTAGAGGCCACTAACCCTGGACACAAAGACTTGCACAGGCTAAGAACCTGGTTAGGACCAGGACACGTCTTCCTTCTGCAATTCATTTGAATTTATTACTATGAGACTGCTGTGGAAAGGCAAATGCAACCACAGTCACCCGTGGTGGTATTTCCCTATTGCATGTAGGATACCTGCAATCAGGGACTTTGGTCCTCAGTTATCGCTGGGTGCTGGTGTGCCCATGGGCTGCTTGTTCCCCTGGTTCTTCCAGGCATCCTTCTCTCTAAAAACCACAGAAACTACCACAGCTGAAGTTCAGCCTATGACAGCAAGTTTTCACATTGTGACCCGGGTCACTGTTGAGCCTATTGCATTACAACTGAAATAAAAAGGGGAAAAAAACAGAGATTAATCTGAAATAAAAGCATAACTAAATGATGTGTGAAAACTAAATTGCCATATCACAGCTTAGTTCCCAGCCCAGATCTGGGTATTATCAGCACTTATGATACAACAAGCCATTGACTCATCAGTGGCATGACAGTTAACTGCTCTGCTGGCTACCATAAATCTATCCCACCACTATTTTGTATTATTAATTAGGAGAGGGGGGAGCTGCATTTGTAGCACATACAAGCGGCTCATCTCCTGCCTAATGTGAAAGGTTTTATTTGGCTTGGAGTAAAAAAAAAAAAAAAAAATCTATTTAAATAGTGCATCAAGGTCATAACACACGGGTAGTTTCATCCACCGTGGCATTTTGATGGTGGCAGTGCAAGTCGGGAGCTTATACACCATATCATTATTTCCCACACATCAACCAGAGAAGCAAATAAACTTTTGATTCATAATGGGAATACAATGGAAGCAAGCCGAAAGCCTGCCCTGAACAGCTCTAATTAAATGCATTAGGAGTTAAGGTACAAGCTTGCAGGAGGGATAACAGTATAAATCTGCTCAGTCTCTGCAGAAATATTTATCACTCTCCCCCAGCATTGCTACCTGTGTATGTATTTGATCAATATTCAGTATCGCCTCCACTTTACCCAGTCTGGGCAATATGCTAAATTAGCTTTTTCTATTACCTTATCAAAGGTATGTTTGAAATTGAGCATCACTGTAATTGAGCTGGAATTACAGGCAGACCAGGTCTGTCTTGATCAGTTTGCAAAACCCTCTACATTAATCATATTAAAGACATTGCAGATGAACAAATCAGCAATGCGGGCAGAAAATGGGCTGCCTTGGAGAAAGTCCTCACATGCTCTTGACTCCAGAGACACAAGGATGCCTGTCTGCTGCTGCAGATAGTTGTGAGCCATGCTAGCACCTCACCCACCATGCTCGTCCCCTTCCCCACCACCCAGCAGTGTTTCACCATCACCACCAAAGCATCACGCAGAAGCTGAAGGCTTGTTGCAGTTTCACCCACACTGGGTGTTTGAAAACACCAGGGTTTCCCCCAGGTCACGCACTAATGAATTCCTCCAACTATCTGTCAACGGCTGTAAGATGCCTGGCATTGTCCAAATGGCTTCAGACATGCAGCAGGACTGACTAGCTCAGACCCCATACCTGGTATCCCCAACACCATGGATGTGGGTGGCTGGAAGAGCTGGTGGCAGGAGCCTCCATGCATCCAGCTCAACTCAAGCAGCTTCAACCCTCGAAAGATGAGGTAGATATATCCAGTGCTCTTCCTGACCCTAAAGGGTGGTTGGCTCCTGGTTCTTTGTTAAGAACAGGAGCTCTGGTCTTTGTCTTCTCCAGCTCCTCCACTCTTTGCTGCCCATCACCTGCTTGGCCTCAGACATTTATTGTTCAGTAGCAATTTCTCTTTTTTCTATTGGTGACTTCCTCTTGCTCAGGATCTTCCTTTCTGATTTTGACAATCTTTAAATATTATCCTTAAAATAAACCTCACAATCAGCAATATATAAATTATAATTTCCTTCTCCACATGCTTCAACTATTATCGTAATCAAGCAATCAGATCGCTTCGCATATAGCCCCTCATTATCCAAGTCGTGCCCTGTTTGTATTATATCATCCTTATCTGATGGCACACCAAACCATCTGGCAAACCCTCAGAGCTAATGTGATCCCGAGTCCTCAAACATCTTCTAGTTCTTTGGTGCTGCAAGAACGGATTTCAACGTAGAGCACTTCCCATTAGATGATCTCCAGGCAATAAGATGGATTTCTCTACACGTCCACCACATTATCTGACTTTTTAAACAAGACTAAAAGAAGGAAAGTGTTGCTCTGCCAGGTACTGAGTGATCTAGGGCACCACTTTGTCTTCAAAGGGAAACTCTCTAGAACCAGTAGGTCTTTGCTGGGGTCGCTTGCACAAGTAAAGCTGGCAACATTTGCACTATCACTGGAGACATTTTAAAGTGTAAATTCTCCATGAGATGGCCACGTGTTTGTCTGGGAGATGGTCCTTCAGCTCAGAAGCACCCTGAGCACCAGGCACAGAATAGCCACCCAACACAACGCAGACCCCTGCTTCTGTAATCACATCCAACCACTCAGCCAGCAATGGATCCAGCAACACTTCTCCAGACAACTACAACCCAGGAGGAACATTTCTAATGTGGAAACATCCCATTTGTATGCTTGGAGCCAGCCCAGCCGCTCGCCCAGCACCCGGCCTCCCTCTATGCATTATTAATGAACGACATCAGTCTCCAGTTTTCAGTCAGCTAATTTGTTCCCACAATCATGATTCCAAATATCGCATGAATAATTCAGCAAGTTATTTTAACTGTAGTTAGATAAGCCCGTTAGCCGTCATAAATTTAAATAAATTATCCATTTCTCACACGTGGAGGTGCAAAGGCAGAGCACCTTGTCAGGTGAGATACACCACTCTGCGTCTGAGGTAACGCACATGGTACCTGGTGACTCAAATCTGCAGGGAAATGCACCCTAAAAAGCCTCTCTCCGCTCTGCAGCGAGGGAAGGGGGAGCCAGCCCTGGCCACCAGCCCCACTGCCGTGCCAAGGGCCATCTGAGTCAGCACAAGCACCTCAGACATGTGCAGCTGTGAGATTTCAGTGTCACAAGATGAATGATGAACAAACCCCAAAGCTGGAGAGGCTTGGCTTGGTCCTATTGGTTTTTGCTCTGACACCTGATTTCCTTTACAGAAGCCAAACACCTTCTTCTCTCACTCACTCCACTCCTTTGAAAGAGCAATTTTACAGTAACTCAAGACTTATATCTCTTGTATATCTCTGTATATCCTCCCCTAGGCTTCTCATTGCAGGATAATGTTTGGTGCTTTGAAATTCTTCCTTCTCCCACATCTCTGAGACAAAACAAGGTGTGCTGCTGCCAGCGCCCCGGGGCTACGACAGGAGAGCTCTGGCCAGGTAGTCTTCTGTCACCGTCACTGCTTGCTTTGATCACAGGGACTCACCTTGCTTGAGGGAAGAGGTCGCTCCATGTGACCCCCAAATATCTTCATTCCTATGAGGCTCAGCCTCCTCCAGCAGAAACCAAGAGGATGAGATGCTGCAAAGAAACTGCAACTCAGGTGAAGCAGCCGTTATCAGCACCGATTTTCATGAAGGTAACCTTGGTGGTAAGTGATGCTCCACAGCTGTAAACTGTCTCTGGCTTTCCACACCCCGTGTGAGGAACACCCTTGTGCTGACACGGAGTCGTGTGAGGGAATGTCACGGCAAGCTGGCAACAGACTTCTGCAGAAAAGCCACAAAGCTGTTGTCTTTGTCACAGCAGGATGGTGGTAAACGACTGTAAATAATATATATAGGAAATCTAATTTGGTAGGTGGAGAAAAGAAGTTACAAAACCAGTCTTATGTTCAATTGCTGGTAAGTGGGCCTTTTCTTCAAGGATTGCAGCTGAAGATGTGGAGATTTAACTGAACATTAACAAGTAGATTGAGGTTTATACTCAACAACAGGAGAAAATATAGTAAAGAATATCAAATCTTGGGTCTTCTGGGACTAAGACATTCACAGACTATTAGGGATTAGGATCAGTCTCCTGCCTTTCAATATCTATCTCACAGCTCCCTGTGATGGGGTTCTTAGAACGTCTGGTACCCACCACCATATGAAACTCAACAAGGGCTGGAGTGGGGTCACTCTGGCAATTTTTAACATCCTTGCCTCTGCACGGATGCCACTACCTATGGGTGAGAGAGGCGTAGCTCCTTAATATCACAGAACTAAAGAAGCAGTTTTAAATTAAATCGCCATGAGTGCAGAAGGAGCTTGCTTTCAAATATTGCTTAGGAAGCCCAGAGAATAGAAAGATATTTCTCAGACTAGTCGTCCAATTTCTTTTTTAAAAAAGCAACAAAGGATATGAAATCTCTGTGAAAGGGAACCAGCCTGTGGGTTGGGATTATTCTGATTCTTGAAGCAAACGCAGAATGTCAACTGCCTCGTGTCTGCGAGCTACACAGACAGATTCAATAACCTGAGAAATGATGGACTTCTTCTTTCACATTCACTGCTACATACAATACGTGGCAGATACGCACTCACATCAATCATGGCAGTCGTTTTCTTCAGCATATCTTTTCAAGTGGCAGTGCAGGGCTCTGCTTTCTCAGCAAGGGGCATTGCTGGGGTCAACACACGGCCCTGCCTGGAGCTCCAGGTGCCAAAGCGGGAGGATTTCAAACAGCTTCAAATGGAAATAAGAGCCAACACCACACTTTAACTAGCTGGGGAAAAAAAAAAAAAAAAAAAAAAAAAGAAGAAACAAAACACTTACAACTCTGTAAAACTAGGGAATGTGTAAGGGATTGACTCCATCACCACCATCCTACAGCCAGAGGGGCACATGAACACTTACAGGTGCTTTTTAATCCTTCCTGGTAACTCTCATTTTCCTAGCCTATTATTTCTGTCTTTGAATGTCATTTTCTGGTTCCTGGTGCTTGTCACCTTTTAGCTCCTGCCTTCTTGATTCCCTTCTCACTCAGGTCTGTCCTTCCCTAAATTCTCCTGCTTGATGTCCTGCCCTTTCTCATTGGTAACCTTCTGTCCCAAGGAACTTCAGTTCCCTCCATGTGCTCTGGGAGTGCTGAGAAATGGAACATCATTTATTTTTGACCTTATCCTCCATTTCAATGCCCATTTTATCCTTCCACTCTATCCACCTCTACTCACAACTCTGTTTAATGTTGCTGAGCTCCCTCATCTTCACCCTTCTTAGGCACAAGATCCAAATCTTTTCTTTCATTCCTCCCATGATGAAGGCAGAGGAACCCCAGAGGTGCAAGCAGCTCTGTTAGCAAACCCCGTACCACCCCAAGGGTAGCAATGGGGGTGAGGAGTCCAAAATGGAGTGCCTGTGTCTTCACAGTCATCAGTGGAAGCAGGAGTTGAGGTTTTATCCCAACCCTGCCATGGACTCGCTGCCCAGTGTGAGTTCCTTGGGTCTAAAATGAATCTCAGACCCTGCTGGACTATTGCAAGACTCAGTTAATAAATATTAGTGAAACGCAGAGATCCCTGGATGAAAACTGTAGTGGAGGTGTAGACTGCCACGTTTCATTAATTTCTTATTATCTTATAAGGGCTTCACTGAAGCCTAGAGGACTGCATGAATAGTGCATGAATCTGAAGAGCTTGCTGTCAGTCTCACCTTCAACTTGAAAATGTGGCTCTGACATCTTGGTTTGGGGCTTGGAGAGGGAGCTGGATGCAAAGGTGCAGCTGGAGGAGGTGCTGCCTACTCCCCAGACATCAACACACAGATGCTGATAGCTCCCTGTGACCACTGTGCTAATTCCAGACAGAAATGCGTGTGTACCCCACTGCACACAGCCCTTTCAGGTGTTAAAGACCCAAGTATCACGGGGCTGATCTTGGGTAAAGTCTTGTGACATTGCCCTCCCTCACTTCGCTCCCTGCTCCTGCTCAGCCTCCAGTTCTGTTCTGGCATTAACATTGGCCCTGTACTGCAGAACAAAACTTTTAACATTTTAATAAATCCAGAGGAGCTATAAACCTTGGACCACTGCAATCTGTGAAGTACAGACATCGGTGAACTTCACATTAGCAACAAGGACAAAACTTTCATTTTCCTTCAAAACCACAGCTTCTTACGAGCCTAGAAGAAGCTCTACTGGGTGTCAACAGAGCAGGGCCAACAGCCAGCAGAGAGCTCCAGATGAAAGCATCCCCTGATGGCACCCAGAGCCCTCAAATCCATGCCTGCACTTGGCACACGCAGGATGAACTCAATGCAGTTTGCTTTCCCAGACGACATTGAAATAACTTTGCAGTAAGCAACCCACAGACTCCCTGGTCTCCATTTACCTCCCCCGAAACAGAAAGACTGTGCAAAGCACTTTTCTCCATCCAAACACATCATGGAGATGCAGTAAGCATCTTTGCTTCCTAATTGAAATCATACATCACTTACTTAAGTGATACTAAATCAGACGCAAACACCACTGGCAATTCAAGCATTAATAATCAGTTCCCCTCTCCAGAGACAACAGGTCCTCTGCCAGAATAAACCTCACAGCTTCCTGCAAAGCCAGCCCAAACGCTGCTCCTTCCACCCTGTCCCACACCACTGCTGGCGTGTGCATCAGTCTGACAGACAAGCCTTTGTTGCAGTTGTTATATGCATTTTAATTTTAGTGGCCGAGTGTAAGTGGGAGGACGCATTCTGCAGCAATGGGTCCCGTGTTGGAGAGCAGCCAGCACCTGTCCTTGTTCTCCCCAACCATACTTTACCCCACACCTCCACCTCGGCTGGTGGGAGATGCTGGGAGATGGCTACAGCTGAGCTGTGGGACCAGAGGAATGGAGCAAAGGCACATCTCTGCTTGCTCTTCCCAGAGCCAGGGGTTGCGAGACCTCCTTCCATCAGCCCGAGGGCAGAGCAGACCAAGGCCACCCCGATCGATCATCTTGTAGATGCAAACCAAAGCCCACCCCAGCAACCTCTTGTGCAGGGGACAGTGCAGTCCTCAGCTCCCTGTCCCGTACGAACCCCAGCCCTGCAAGTCACACCACCTCTAACCCAACTTTGACTTGCGGGAGCCATTCAGACTATTGTTATCCAGGCAAATGATCTGACCCATAGCTCTTGGAAGCAACAACAACAACAACAAGATATTTTACAATGGACTTTTAACTCCACTTGTGGTGAAAATACTCCTTTGTGAGAATCGGAAATAAGCTGTTAACGTGCTGCTTTCGTGCATCTCCCGGATCTCTCCTGTAATGATTCTCCCTCACCGCTGCTTTCGATAGATCTGAATTCCTACTCAGCACAAAAGCTCTGTAGCTTTAAATGTGAAGGAAAGATCATCTCAGTCCCACAAGAAGCTTTTGCATTGCTGCATTAACTCAACTTCTTAAACCCCAGTAAAAAGAGGAGACCTGTACATGGTTATGAGTGTAGCTGAGCCAATATGCAGCAAGTAATTAACAAACTTTTCCTCTTCAAAGAGGTGTAATCCCCAGCCTGGACAGTTTGGAGCTTGGCTGACACTGCTGCCAGTGGAATGGAGAGTTAACATCCTTCAGCTCTCTCCTCTCTCCCTACTAAGATCTGCTAATAAAGATGCCTATTTAGTTCACCTGTCCTAGGTGGCTCTCTCTGCTCAAGCCTCATGCCAATATTAATAATAGCTAATATGAATAATCTCCATCAATTAACAAATTTACAAGACCTTACAAGCAAGGTAAGCCCACATGAGAGTCCTGCCCCTATGCCAGAGGAAAACCCACTGCCTAATTTCATCTCCGCTTCAGAAACAAGGTGGTTTTCCCCTTTGATTTTCATTTCCCATTCAGCTATTAGAAGAAACCCATTCATCAAAGCTATAGGTTTTCCCTCTGAAAACCCTCAGCGTCTAAAAGCTTTTGACTGAAATATAACATATTAATGGAAGCCGTGATTGCACAGCCCTCTGCTGACCTTCCATAGGCTGAAATTGCTTATTTTGCTAAATTTATTTGCCACCCATTTATCAATCTCAATGTAAGGTGGTTTTAAAGGTCATAAACCAAACAGCCGCTGAAATATGATTAAAGAATATGGAAATAAATTACAAACTCATAATGTTATCCCTTCCTGTGACTTAGTGGCAGAAGCTTGGATGAAGTATGGGAACTTGTTTAACATCTTACGTATTTGGGGATTCATCCACCTCCGGAGGGTTGTTCGAGCTCTGTTAATTCACAGCGCGCTGCTTCGTGCTTACTGAAAGGAGGATTATAGGAGGCAAAATATGGGTCAGAAGCAGAATAAGAAAAAGCTTTCACTTTCCTTAGAGGGAAAAGTCTCTCCTTGGTGACCAGAGAGCGTTTATTAACAGGGGATAATACTGTGCTGAGAAGTTGCTTCCTGTTGGATAAGCAGCGCTGTCGTTACCACACGCAGTTCCCAGACCGCCTCCAAAATAATTAATGGAGCATTGAACTGCCTTAACACTGCAGGATTAGCACCAAACCCACTGAAGGTTGTAGGAAAACCGAGCAAATCTTTATATTTTGTGTCTGGAGAGCAGAACTCAAGATGAATCTTAACATGAAGCTTTGAGGAATGTAGAGCAAATTTGGTTTTGGTAAAATAACAGGGTTTGGAAACGATGTGATGGAGAACTATAGGGAGGAGGAGTTTGTGCACAACGGAAGCTGGGGACAAGAAGCAGCATTACACCACCCTGCATGAGCTGTTTGAGGAGTATCAGAGGCAGCACTTATTTGGGAGTGATCAGATCCAAGCACAACAGCAATGGTCACACTATCTTCTCCAGCTGCCACCCAGCTGCTATCCATTGGACGGTCCTACCACCAGCTATGGAACCGGGGGGCCAGAGGGGGGATCTGTGTCCAGGTCCTGCCCTGGCATGAGACAGGGCTTCTTCAGACTGAGTGAGACCAAGGAAATCCTCAGGCTCACCCACAAAGCCAAAATCTCCCTTCTCCAAGACTGAAAGTAGCTGGCAAATGATAGTGGCTGTAAAAACAAGCTGCCTGCTCAGAATTAGGCGTTAATTCCTACATGTCATTGAAACAATTTTGACTTTATTACCAGAAGCTTCAGTGAAATGACTGTGCAGTCACTGGTGAATTTTAATTCTTGATGAACTGGTAATTGCTTTGCCCAGCAGACTCTGGTAAGCGCACATGCAACTGTCTGCTTCCCTGCAAATATCAAACACCAGCTCCAGAAACACGGTGCCACTTCTGCTCAATATCAATCGATTTCCCAGAGAACATTTTGCCATGTAACAAAATAAAACACTTTTTTTTTTCTTTTTTTTTTTTTTTTTTAAAGCAAATCTACAAAGCCAGACCTCCAGATTTCTCTGGCAGGAGGATTGCAGGTAGTGCTAGCAAATGATGCAGCCCGAGGTGCAAAATAAGCACCGCCCAGTTCCCGAGCTGTGATCACTTCTAGCTGTTGGTTTTGGTGCCTTTTTTTTCCGCTAGTCGAAATTGATTAATGAATTATTAATAAACGAGAGACGTGCATAGCAGATAGACCCTGCTTTATAAAGACCTCTTTAGAAACAACAGGATGAAGATAAAAATAAGCGAGGCAGTAAAAAGGCAAGATGAAAGCAACCAGCAGCCTTGCGAGTGTGTTATAAGTAACAATAAACCCAACAGATGAACAGGAGGGCAAGCGACTGCCTGATACAGCCCCTACGAGGGTGCTGCACAGAGGGATTGTTGAAAAAAATAATATATATGTACCCAATACACTGTTGCAGCCAGAAATATAACCTTGCACATAGGAGCAGTACTATTAAAGGTGTGCGCACGTGTAATCGCTCACGTTGCTTTAGCTCTGGATTGACTCCAAGGCAAAGAATCCAAAGCTAAAATAGAGAGCGTGAAAGATGTCTGGGAGCAATTAAGAAAAACAACAGGGCTTGTGACTTGGTTAAAAAATATCCAGCCCTTCTCCTCCTTTTCATCTACCTCAGCAGTTCTGCAGGAGCCAGCACAGCTTGTGCTTTCCTTCAAAAGATGGAGCTTTGGAGAAGCTTTCTGCTCACCAACAGCATCCCTGCGAGGTGATCCCTTTCCTCTGCTGATTCCCTGGTGCTTGGCAAGGAGCTGAGGCAACACTTCAGCCTTTCCCATAGTCTAAAGCTCTGGAAAGGCTTTTTCTCTGCCGACTGTCAGTTTGCACTAAATTTGCAGCAATATCATCACTTCAAAGCCTCTACTATTGGAAAATAGGGTTAAAATGTGTTAACAGGTTCAAAAGTGGCAAGAAGAAAGGACACACCTTCACACAAGCACATTCACTGGCAGCCAGGTAACACAAGTGTCATTTCTTTAGGAAACCAAGCTAAGAAAATAAATTGGTCCATGCTGTGACCTGTATCACCAATGTCAACTTCCAGCTGGTTTTTAATTCCGCTCTCTGCAAATCCAAACTCTACGGAGGCTATTCTGGGCTTAGGGAATTGGAAAGGGACCAGAAGTCAGGCGATTGATTGTACTGACATGGATCCAGAGGAATGCTCTGGCAGATCAGACCCAACATTCGTAAGGTATTTCAGCAATTTCTCCCAAGTCCAATTAGCAACTGATGTACAATGCCTTGAGAAATCCTGTTGTTAAAGAGGGTTTCCCTATTAACGCTCTTATTACCTGCAGAGTTGGACACGTTGTCAGTTTAAATTGTAAAAATTGTAAAGCTGAATTGTAAAAAGCTATATTTTAAATAAGGGTCAAGAGAATGAATAGGCATAAACAGCATTTTATGGCTATCAGAGCCGCAACAATAAAAAAATAAGTGAGTTAGAAAGAATACACAGCCATTCGGAACTATATGATCACAAAATTGTGTCTTGATTGACTCTTGCCTTAACGCTCGCCGTGGCTGGCACAGTTGGATCACAGAATTTCCTTTGAATATATTAACATTTATTAAAAATATATTAAAAAAAAAAGATCTATTTTGAAGTTATGAAATGCCTCTCTAATTTACTACAGTGCAATTTACTGCTCAGAGCCAACCACTTCTCCAGAGATACACCAAGGGAGTTCATTCTGGCGTGTCATTTCTTTCATGAAAATTATTTGTTTGAGTTGTATAGTAATGCTGCTAGGCAGTAGGTAAGGGAGATGGTGGAAGGCAGGCAGAAAGATCGTAATGGTTGTAAGGACTTCATTGTTTCTCTACCCCAGCTCTAGCACTGAAATAAAAAGATTATTTTGGTGTGACAGTTGCATACAAAGAAAAGAAATCTGAGAGCAATAATTTTAAGTCATTTTTGAGACTGTTAACACGCAAGCAATGAGAAACTAGGAGCTAATCCTGACCTCACAGACATGTGTATGGAAGAGATCCAAAGTAAGGATGGGTTTTTTCCTGCTAAGCACCTGTAATGCTCATGAGCTGAACTGGATGCACATGTGGAGTATGCTGCGCCTCTGGGTCCTGCCCGGTTTCTCCAAAATAAAATAAAAACCCCAGAAGTCTCTACCCTACCAGCCATCTGAGCCTCCTCCTACTGTCAAGGGAGTGAAGAGCTGGGCTCCCATCCAAGACACCATCAGATCAACTATGCATCTCACTAAATAGCCCTTAAGAGTCCAGGAACAATGGTTCCTATACCTTGTGATACCAGTGGACATGAACTAAGCATCACCACCATGAGCAGGTGGAGACCCAGCATTCCCTCCCACCACACGTACTTTGGGCAATAACTTCCATCCAACACCAGAAGAAACTCCGATATTAAGAAGCTGCACCCAAAGCTCAGCCCAAACCAGAGGCACCCAACATCACTGCCTAACCTGGCTCTTCTCAGCCCAAAGCCTGTACACAGGCAGAGAAACAGCCCTCAAAATGTGTGTTTGGGGCTCAGCTACATGAATGGCATCTGTAGGTGAAGATCCACATGGTACGTGTTTCTTTTGATCTGTGCAAGACTAGAATTAGATGAATTCAAAAGCGTCCTGGCTAAAGCTGCAGTAAAGGGTGTTTATTTGATGATGTGCCTTCTTTCAGCTGAAATAATATCCCCATCAATTAAACATACATCTTCAGAAAATACAAGTTGCCAAGACAAAAGATCTTCAACCTCACTGCTGAAATTTTCCAGGCTGCCAGGGACTAGATTGCCAAGATCACAGTAGGAATTGAACAAATCAATTATTGATGCTGCGATCTGGTGCTTACAACAAAGCTGTTCACCTTGCTGGAGACCTGGCAGCGAGAGAAAGTGCTCCATAGCCCCATGAAACATCTGGACGGGGAGCTCTGCTCACAGCACCCCGCTTCTGGCAGTCGCTGCCCCAAGAGGTGCTACCCAGCCAACAGGGCACAGGGAGGAATTGGTTGGATCGAAGGGAGACTCTCCAAACCACATGCTCCTGGGTTAATAACAGTAAGCAACTTGCAACACGTTTGGCTCCCGATCGTATCTCTCCCAGTTGTCTCGTTAAACATTTTGTGGAAGTTTGGAGGCTCGGTTTTAGTGCGTTACTACTAATTGCCTCACTCCTCAGCTGCGTAACAACAAACCTCCTGAAACACGGTTTTCCATTAGCGCCAGACAGGGATTAACTAATTAGCCAAAAAATAAGATTTTCTTGAGATAACATTACGCAGATAATTAAAACGGAAAAGCTACATCCAAGAAGGACAACCTTTTCCTTAGCTAAGCTCCAGCTTTTGGCTTGGTTATTCCCCAGTCACACACTTGCTTTTCCTTTGCTGTGCCTGAGTCATAACAAATCATTAAAACCAGACAGGCATCCAATTAAGTAACAAGATATTATTTAGTCTTATCTTGAGGGGTAAAGAAAACTTACCTTCTTTAGTTACCTGTTAACAAATAACTAACCTAAAACACCGATTAGCTGCGAAGCGCTCGTGCAGCAGCATGGGATGCTGTTTCTGTACCTTTTGGCTTAACCAAAAGGTTCCCAGCGTGTAAACTGGCTGTAAAGGAGAGGAGGAAAGGGGACAGAGCCCTTTACCTGGGACAGCCCCCATACTCTGCCCAACACTAGGTCCCCAGGTCACTAACTGATAGCGAGGCCCGCAATATGGGGGGGGGGGGGTGGGTGGGGGGGGGGGGGGGGTGGGAGGGG
>JAAGNO010002678.1:0-22735 GCA_033439905.1 Ceryle rudis | reverse complement strand
GGGGGAGGGGGAGGGGGGGGGGGGGGAGAGGAGAGGAGAGGAGAGGAGAGGAGAGGAGAGAGATGTAGGAAGTTAGAAATGAAGTAAAGGAAGAACAAAGCAGCAGCAGAAGAATTCAAACTGTCTCTGAAGCTATCATGCAACCAACTTAGGAACTTTCTACAGGTGTAAGAGAGTCAGTTTGCACAGCTGAAATTTCTACAGCAACACTCAAGAAGAGCAGTTTGGCAGAGCAAGGTTGTGAAAGCCTCTGATAAAAGCATTTCTGGTACCAGCAAGGCAGGAATTTCTATTAGATCCTGGCACCTAACAAAGCCTCTCATGGAGCAGAGCTCCAGGTGGAGGCTATAAACACCAGCAACCATCACCACTGCCTGCACAAGACTTCCCCTTGGAACAAGCCTGGAAGTTAAATGCACAATCCTTCCTGGTATTCTAGCAAGGAGCAGAATGAAGTGAGGAGATGATAGAACCGGCTGCAGTCATCTCCTCCACACAGGTCATGGTGTAGTCTGGACAGGCACATGCCATGGAGGAGGTAGAAATCCTGCCCTGGAAGACAGAGAGAAGGTTTGTTGAGGCATGAGGGTGTTCCCCCAGAATGAAAAGGAGTGAAAGCTAAAGTGTTATTCTCTGACCTAATGAGGATTGCTCAGAATGAATGAGAAAATGATTGAGTTGGACCAGTAATAAGCATCAGCAAGTCCATAACCATCCAATTGCAAAGCCTCAAATCCGTGAGCGACCGTTCCGGGACTCCGAGAGCGTTTGGGATCAGGCACGGACTCTCCATGCAGTCCCCCACATCGCTGAGCCATGAATCCAATTTCACACACCGCACTGACTCTTTGAAAGGACCTTACTCATATTTTCCTTACACTAGCTCCTGCGCTGAGCCATTTGCAGCAGCTCTCATTTTGTTTCCCAGTTTCATGAGGTTCAGAAATAGCAGCGCAGGAAACACGTTAACTCAATTCAAATGGACCAAGAAATGCCTTCCTAGATAGCAGATTAATATCTTTTTCTATCATGGAAATTACTAGCTCACATCCATAAGATATTAGCACATGTCCACAGACAGGGCTGAGCATCAGGCTTCCCTCAAAGGAATACAAAGAGTTCTCCTGGCTCACATCAAGCTCACCCTTTTGGTGCATTTGATAATACTGGTTCTTTATGCACAGACAGGAGGAAGAGAAGGAAAAGTATTATCTCATTACTGACACTGATCGCAGTTCAGGCACTAAATCCTGCCTAAGAGAACATGCATCAAAATATTCATAACTTGATTGCATGAGAAGAAACTATTATCAGTCTGGAGCCTTGAGAGGCACTGTCCTATGACATTCAGGAGAAGACGACCAGAGCATGACCTTCAAGTTTTATGACTGAGACCAAAGAATTTGCCAGCATTTCATTATGATCTTATTAACATTATGAGTTCAGGGGAAGAGTGTGGCAATAATAAGTATTATTAGAA
Source organism: Ceryle rudis (assembly GCA_033439905.1). Lineage (NCBI taxonomy): Eukaryota > Metazoa > Chordata > Aves > Coraciiformes > Cerylidae > Ceryle > Ceryle rudis. Next base: position 21,255 of record JAAGNO010002678.1, on the reverse strand, counting down.
TAAGTATTATTATTAGAATACGCATTATTATTATCATTATTTCAGCTATGTACCCATAACAAATCAGCTCTATTATGTCCCAGGGCTTTCTCTTTGGCTTTCCTAATCGCATTGCCACTACACAACCTCCAGCTGGTTTGAAATCTGACTGCCATGTGCCACTTTTCTATTTCAATCTCCTTGCTTTTTAATCGGCTTCCTTTTTTAAGTAGATAATTTGCATTTGGTTGCCAGTGGCTATAATAAAATGTTCAAGTGAGTCATTCTCATTGTCTTGCCACAACATGAGGAAATCCCAAATGATGCGATTTCTTCTTCACTCAGCCTTGAGTTACAGGAGACAGTAAAAGCCAACTTATCCTGGCTACATCAGAAGCTGGAGCACTTGAGACTATTTTGTTCTGAACAGACTGTGGGTTATAATGATTTTTCATCTATTCAGACCATGGATATTGGGCATTTTTCCACTGGAACAAAGCACAGGTTTCTAGACCATCCTCTTGGTTGCCAACCCCCCTGAGAGGGACTAGATGATCTCCAGAGGTCCCTTCCAGCCCCCTTTCATTCTGTGATTCTTGCCCCAAAGCACGGACAAAACTTCTGACCTGTCCATGCCTTACCATTGACATCAACATCTCCTAATCCCTGTCCATGACCAAGTGAGTAATCCTTCTCCTTCACTTTCTCCTGATAAAAAAAGGAGCAATGCCTCTCCTGGTATAAGTCACTTGGCAAATTATATCTAGTTTCCAGCAATTATGGGATAAGACAGACTCATTCACTAAATCCAGCCACTTTCTACCTCAATTACCACACTGCAGCTCTTGAGTTGAGAACCACCACTGCAGAGTGGGAACCTGCCACAGCAGTTTCTTGATACCTTTCCAGAGACCCAAATTTGGGAAGCAAACAAGGGCAGCTTGTCCCATGCTTGACTGGCCAAGCCAAGAGTGGTCAGAAAATGCTGGGGCTGCAGAACTCTTGGGGAGCTCCTGGCAGAACTCTTTCATGGGCGATGGGAAGAGACCCATGAACTGTGTCACCAGGGAGGAAGATGCTGCAATTTACTCTCTGTCCTCCTTGATGTGAATCCTCTTGGGTGCAGGAAAAGGTGCCCAACCTAAAGTTCCAGAGACCACGGAATAAGTAAAACTACCTCAACAGCCAGGCTCCTTCCCTGGATATTTTCAGAGAGCTATTCTTATCAGACTCCACAAAACCTCTGTCACATCTTGAGCACAAACCCTGTGATTTCACACGGGAAAGGAGTGCTGAGATGTCATTCGTACGGGAGAAAGACACTTGAAGACATCATTTGTACACCCTGGCTCCCCAGGTGAACCCTGTCACTTTACAGAACTGTTCAGAAGAGGTTTCTGAAGATGACATGCTCACAGTTTCCATCACACTGCAAGTCTCATCCAGCCTGGATTTAGTGCAAGCACATGCTCTTCAGGGAGGAAGCACCAAACCAGTAACATACACTGCAGCTGCGAACAGGAACCAGCAGCCTGTGTGGGGCAACATGTTCCTGAACTTTCTAATTTTTGGAAATCTGATAGTTTGCATTTTTTCCCTCTCCTAGAATTTAATTCTTCACTGCCCTGTGCAGCCACTTACATACACATCAAACAAATGCAAGACCAACTTGAGGACTTGTTGCTGCGGCTGCAAAGCCCCGTGAGGAATTGAACCATTTAAAAGCCCCCTTGAGCCCTTGCTAATATTCAGGTATTCATCTAACACCTGGGCTTTGTTAAGTTTTCTGGTAGCGTGGCCTTCAAAAGTCTATTGCTACATGCTAGGGGATGATTAAATTGTTTGGCTTTCCATGGTAACACGACCCATCTATAATCGCGTTCCTTAGCGAGATCCAAGACAACTGTACTAGTAATTTCCTTTAATAATAAGTCTTCAGGAATAATTCTGCCCTTTAATCCCAGAATGTGAGGCAACCTGTGACTGACAGATATCATGGCCTTCAGCTAATTAAATATTCTTGAATGCTCAGCCGTGGGAGAGTTTTTAAAGGAAATAATTATAGGTGCCAGACTCCCTAAAGCAGTTCTGTCACCACCCAAAGGTCCGGAGCAGTCCTGGGGTGACGCTGCCAAGCATGGAACTGCTCTACCTCTGTACAGAGGGGCCTCACCAGGCTTCCCCCCCTCTAACAGGAGGTAAATGGAACACCACCCTCAATCACACAAAGAAATTAAGCATGCAGTGTTAATTAGTTACAGCAACGATGATCTTCTAGACAAGGAATGTGCTATCCCTTGTAAATGATGCCACCACAGAACTGTTAATTTCCTTTTGTGATTAAGCTGCCTGGGTATAAATCAGATGCTGCAACCACCCCAAAATACAAATTGCCATGCAAGGAACATAGTCAAAGGCCGGGAGAGAGAAAGGCTGGGATATTTTGCACAGACTAGATGGCCTTGTAATGCCTGTCAGAAAATCACAGGGTTACACCACATCTTAGCAGATTAATTTATTTATTTTTTTTCTGGTGTGAAAGCATGTTCAGTCCATCACAGCTCTGAGCTGGGCTTAGGCCTTTGGACAGCACTGTAATAAAATTATTTGCAGGAAATTACAGAACTGCAAAGGAAAAGCTTATTGCCACTTCGCAAGGGTCGTAGAGGATGAGTTCTTCTGCAGTTTGTCACTAGCTCAACCCCACTGCTGTGACTACTGCTCTTCAGGAGACAGCCCATACGGCAGCAAAAGGTATTTGAAAGCCCACCTCCAGCAGAGATGATTTGTTATGATAAATCTCAACCAAATCAAGCGTTTTGCCAACAGCAGTTGGAAGGCAGCCATGCTTTTATTGCGTGCACATTCTACATATCCCAACGCTATCGTTCAGTAATAAATATATTCATAGCTCATAGCAGTTGCCTGCCTCAGATTCAGATGGTGCTACAGCCAGAGAAGACACCTGTGTGGACTGGAAAGCACATCCCTCATTTAACAGTCTCTCTTCCCCTCTGTAATACAGAATAAGTCAGATGTTACAGACAGTTTTGCTGCAAAGCATGTCATCTGCTCTGGGGCCTCAGGGTCAGCTGTAACCCAGGGTCACCCCTGTGTGACCTCTCTAAATCCTTATGCTGAGCTTTGTGCAACAGACTCCCTGGAAAGAGAAACAAGCCAAAGGAGAAAGAAGAAAACAGAAAAAAAAAACTAAAAGGGCAAAAGCTGCTTTCTTGGGGAAAAAAAAAAAAACCAAACCAACCAAAAATCTTTACAACATTTGCACAACTAAATCCATTCACTTGGCAATTAAGCCTTGGGAAAGTTTCATCCGCTTCGCGCAGAAGGATGTGTTTACATCTTCTAGTCACGGGATGCAGGTGGTGATGTTCTGGAGGAGATTACAAACAGCTTGTAGGCATCTTGCAATGTTATTGCTGTGTTGTTGTAAGTAGATCTCGGCACATAACAGCACATCCAAGCCCAGATGGCCCGTCACAAGGCACAGAAGTCAGAAATAACCCTTAAAGGCAGCGGCGCTGCTGGGATTGGGCTGTGGTCCCAGCCCAAGGACCCACCCGAGGAGCACACCAGGCTGTGTTCTGTGCAGGGTTAGTTAAGATCCCGCTGCTTAATGAGGATGTGTGGAGCAGTCGCATGGACAAGGAAAGGCTTGCCTTTCAATTTGGCATCAGATAAAATACGTGTCGCATCACGCTGTTAATGAGCCCACACATCACTGGCAAGGCTATTGTATAATTTAGCACCAAAAATCTCATCCTTCTCCAGAGTTTTCATAAGTCTCTTCTCTTTATTTGTAAAGTGTTAATCCGCTAAAGAAGAGGAAGACACGTGTTGATGTGTGAGTAGTGGAAACTGTAACTGGAGAGGAAGGGATTCAACTAGAAATTTTTAACTTTCAAATGCCACGTGTTCCTGCAATTCTGAGTTTTGTGGAAGTTGCACTGAGCGTGTGGGGTCTGAATCCTGCCCTGAGCTGCAGCACACCAAAGAGAAGGAGGAAGAGGCTCTGGGGTTAGACTGCAATTGAGACACACTTTAGCTGTGACCAGAGGTTACATTCCCCACTCTTTGGGTCCCTTTGCAGCACTAAAGGCTCAAAAAGACTCTTTGGGATGATAAATTCGGCGAGGTAAGGGTTCTCATTTTCCTGTACGACACCTGCACGCTTCCACATGCTGCCGTAGTATCTGAATATTTATAGCAACAACAATAACTTTGAAAACTGTTGGCTCTTGTGTTTTTCTTCTGGGGTCAAAACTCTGCTAGAAGCAACAGGGCTTTGTGGATCTTCAGTAGAGGAAAATATTTGAGGGCTTGGCTTTTTCTTCTTTTTTTTTTTTTCCTTAAGAGGTTTGATGGTAACAGAGATGATCTTTAAGGTCCCTTCCAACCCAAACTATTCTATGATTCTATGATTACATATATCATTTTGTAGTGAAGATCTCTATCTGACCTGTGATTTCCACAACAAATGGTAAATGCTTGTATAAAACCCTGTAAGTGTTCCACTCAAACGGATGAAATTGTGACATTCAAATATTCTCACCCAAAAGCAAAAAGACAGGCTTTAGCAGACCAGAAAGGAAACAAGCAGATTATACCCCCAGAGATAAGAGAATATGTTTGGAAAAGCTTTTAAGTACCTCAAGAGCAAAGGGTTATTTGAAAACCAACATGTCAGTCAGATATTTTGACATGAACATGCTGGTTCCATCAACACCTCTATGGTAAATATTTCAAGATAATCTTGTTCTGAAATAGAAAAAGTGGTACTTTATTTGAATGCCCTCATTGCTGCTGGGTTCCTAACAGCAAGCTAAGGCTCAGAGCGATCAAGCTGGTCGAGCTTTATAATCCTGGGGCTAGGGTAGGATACAAACAGGTTTAGGAGGGTGATGTCAGGCTGGTACAGCATAAACACTCTCAAACCCAGTTGCTTGTTGAGTGCTTATGCCAGAGCTACCTGCCCACCTCCTGCCCTGACCACTGATGTGGCTCCACCTTCCCGAGAAGGCTTCCCTAATATGAAGGGGAATGCAGCCAACCCCTTCCCCGAGCCAGTGAGGCGTTTTGCTGCTTTGCCACAAGCACCATGAAGAGAAGAGATGGGATGGTTCACTTCTAGAGAAGAAGTGGCATCTTTTTCCTCCTTTCATAGTCAGCAGCTCCCACCCATACCCCTAACAGAACATCTCCTCCCCTTGGCGAGGTGTCAGCAAAGCTGCAGCCATCAGCTTTCAAGAGAGGGTTGCAAACCACATTGTCCCTGCTCTCAAACCAGGGACAAGCAGCCAAATCACACCCTGATTTTCTGCCTTTTATTTTCTCACATTGACAGAACATTTCCCCTTTGCTCCTCATCCTCAGCAGATCCTCCTGCAGAAACCACTGATATTAAGCTTGGAAACAATTCAGAGAGAAGGGGAAAGAGCACTCTAAACCCAAACAAGAATGAGACCATCTGGCAAAAAGAAGCAAAGCCTGTTAAAAGCCCACTTTGTCCTGCCCGTATCTCCAGCGCAAGCTGTCAGTGGCATTTCAATAGGAACAAGTTTCATTTAGAGTGCTGCATGCAGTGCTCAGTTTAATTTAGGCTTTTCCTTCAGTATAGACTGGTTTGTTGTACCAAAGCTGGTGGGATTGCTTGTGAAGTAGAGGTATAATCCAGCTTGAGTAACAGCATCAGAGCCTGGACCATCATCCCAAAAGCCTCGGCCCTCAATTACTCGAGCATCTGTTTGCAATTTAGTGTAGAGAGGGAATTAAACAACACTCAACACAACAAGAAACTTGACAGAAATATGAAGGCTCATTCAATCTTTCTGTGTCCACAGCACCAAACCCTTCCTGCCATAGTCACTCTCGTACTGCCTTTTGAACGTAGCTTGTCTCAAGTTGGCGGTTAGCACCACAGCTAATGAGTTCTCACTCATTACCACTATTAGTATCAGGACTAGAGAAGCTTTACACAGCCTTAGAATTATAGAATATCTCAAGTTGGAAGGGACCCATAAGGATCATCGAGTCCAACTCCCTGCTCCTCACAATGCTACATAAAACATTATCAAGCATACCGTGAGGAAGAAGCACCACATCACTCCTGCATCCTTCACCTCAACACAAGGAAGAGCTTCTTTACTGAAGTTACAGAGCCTGGAACAGACTCCCCAGAGAGGTTGTGGAGTCTCCTTCTCTGGAGACTTTCAAGACCTGTCTGGATGCATTTCTGAGTGATCTGCTCAGGTTCTGTCCTGCTCTGGCAGGGGGGTTGGACTCGATGATCTTCAGAGGACCCTTCCAACCCCCTACCATTCTGTGATCACTGGATGGAAACCAGAGAAGCCTAAAGGAGTTACAACACTTTTATTAAATGAATGATATAAATGAACTAAATCCATTCAGTTCAGTCCAAAACTTCAAAGAATATTCAGTTTAGGCAAAGCACATTCAAATATTTAAGACAAGCACTAAAATAATGACTCATCACCCCATATCACCCTGGTGCTGCTGCACCACCACTTCCTAAATGCTGTATCATATCCAAACCATCCCAACTATCCATATCATATCCAACTATCACTGGCATAGTTTTAATGCGAAAATATCTCTGCTGATGGTATTTCCACTTCTGGATCCTGCTCTATGTTCTAGGACTGGCATATTAGAGAGAAATAAGGCAGGAAGACAACACGGAGGCCTGGTGGGTACCATGATGGTAATTTTCCTTTTGGTTTGTGTTTTTTGGTTTGGGGGGTTTTGTTTGGGTTTTTTTTTTTTATAGTTCTGATTAACCATTGTTAGGAAATCAGTCACTTTAACCTCGGGAAAAGAGGCAAGTTAATCACTGCACCAACTTAGTGAGTGTTTTAAGCTTTATATTCAATTTTATTTTTTTTGCATGGAGCATAAAGAAGAATAGCATGAAGAAGTGATCTGCTTTGGGGCTACATCAGAATCCTCTGAACATTAGCAGAGCTCTGCTCTGGGCACTCTCTGTTGGGAGTTACAATTGGCTTTAAGAGAAGTCAATTGTTGCTGTGAACATGAAAATCAGTCGGGTTGGCTTTAGTCTCTCTGGGACTGGGATTCTGAGGATGGGTGTTGGGAGACTCTTGCTCTCAGCTGTGATGCACCAAATAAATCATCTGCGCATCTCCTACAGCCCTCAGAAGGGCTTGTATGGCCTTTGATGACTCAGTAGCCATTGGAGAACCCATACAGAGAGCGATGAGACTTGAGGAAAGGAGGACACGTGAATACTGCAGAAGATGTGCAATTCCCACAGTGTTTTTCATTGGTCTGGGGGGTCTTTTTCAGCACTGGGCACTGCAATTCCTTTAGCACAGGGGAAGGAAGGAGGACTTAACTGGACATCACTTAAGATAAACACAAGGCAACACTCGAGATAAAGCAGATGTTGAATAGCTGGGGAATTTTTATGTCTCTCCTAAATGAAGAAATGTTTCCTCCCTGTTCCAAATCTCTCCCACCTCTTCTAAGACACATTCTTGCTCAACATTGCAGCTCCACGGGCATCAGCAATTCCCACACGATGACTGCACATGTGTGTAATTGGAAGGAGAAATGGCTAAGCAAGTAATTAGGCAAGCAAACTATTTACAGATCTAAAATAACCGCTTTTCAGACACCAAGTTCAACAAAGAAATGGGTATTAGCAGCATGCATGTAATTAATCTATTAACTAGTGTTCTGGTGCCGTGTTTCTAAATCCGTATTTACTCAAGCACATAGAAACCATTTATATATTGCTCTGGAAAAGGTTAGGTGCTGTCAGGTAAAATTCATCATATTATAATCCCATGATTAGCAAGATTTTTTTTTTTCCCCTTTGCATTTATTTCTGTTACCACACAATAACATTTAGGGAGATTGGTGTCTTTGTTTTTCAATGTTTTGCTCTTGCACAATAATAGAAATGTAAGTTGGGTTGAGGAAACAGATTTATTTTCCCTGGGGTTAGAGAAGATCTCTGTGATTTCAAAGCTGGAGGTTATTTTGCAGAGCCCCACAAGAGTAAAGACTATTTTCATTCATATAAACATGTTATTACAGCTCTGATGGATTAATATATAAGAGCTTATGATGTTAGAGACCCACATTTTTCAGGAAAAAAAAAAACAACATAAAAAAAGAGTCTGGGGATGCCACATAAGAAGAACATTATCATTTAGGTTGGAAAAGACCTTTAAGACCATCGAGACCATGCTAAAAAGAATAAAACTCCATTTCTTGAGGGTTTTTTAATTAAAAAAAAGAAAAATATGTAAACACCCCTCGGCATCTCCATTGCCCTGATGCAGAGCCATGGAGGACCCGCTATAAGCAAGCGCCCAAATTCACCTTGTCCTTAACACCACCACTCGCCTCCCTGTGCAGAGCTGCTCCCAGAGCCCCTTCCAGCCTCATCCCAGCACCGCACCAGTGCGGATCCAGCACCCGTGGGTGTGACCAGAGCCCGCTGGACCAGCCACGCAGCTGCCACAGCCCTATCCCTCCACATCACCCAAGTGAGCGGCCGAAAGCAAAGGCTTGTGCTTTACCGGCTCACGGCAACCGTCACACTGTGTCAGCTTTTGTCTAAAAGGATCCCAAAGCTCACTTCAGAACTTATTTTGCACTTCTGCAGCTTTTTGCTGGCTGGAAGGCGGCGTTGCATGGTGCAGTCACACTCCCCTCTGCTGGCTGCTTCTCCGAAAGCAGGGCAGCATCAGGAAAAGCAGGGAAAAAGAAATTGGTTTACTATCTCCAGTGATTCTTGGTTTAATTCTGGGTATTACTTAGAGAAAAACTGTCTTTGGCAATGATGGTTACACAGCGGCAGCAAGGTAAGTTTGATTGCCAGTTAAAATACCTTCCTCTGCCTTACACTGAATTCTCTCTGGAATTTGACTTTCACCTCATGCTTTACTTGCTCACTCACCTGCAGGGTCCCAGGCAGGGAGCAAGCAGCGCTCCAGGCAAGTGACAGCAGGATCCCTTTGTTCTCACAGCCCTCCCCACCAGCAGCAGAACACATCTCATTTTTACTGTGATACCCATAATACTCACACTGGAATGAGAAGAGCCAGGTGTAGGGTTTTTCTGGGGTGGGGAGGTAAAGAAACCACCCAGTTCTTTGTCCCTGCTTTCTTTTAAAAAAATAAGCCCCTGCCAATCATTCCCACCCAGACCATGGATGATGCAGAAGGACCAACCTCCTTTCCAAGGCTCAGCCTGTTAATGAGCATCCACAGGGCACTAGAAGTGAATCCACCCTTCCCAGCTTCACCTCCCCACACGGAGCTAGGGCCCCTGGTGCCCTCTGACCTGGATGAGCAGGAAACTTCCCAAGTCGGCAAAACACTCCCCTGAACCTGTTGCAGCAGCATGTGACTGTTAAGGAAGCAGGAAGAGGGAAAGTCAGGCCAGTGCATCCAGCTTCTTACACTTTCTTGACTTTCAAAGTGAGAAATAAGGCATGAAGTTGACAAAAGGAGAAAGTCTGGACTCCTGTCACATTCAAGAACCAGAGAACCATTTGGGCTGGAAGAATCCTTTAGGTTCATCAAGTCCAGCCGCAGGTTGAAGGGAAGTGGGAGAAAGAAAACGCACTTAACTAGAAGCGATGGGGGCTTAATTTCAGTGTGATGCCCTTATGGCCTTTACTTCCACCTTCCTTCCCTTCCCCAAAAATATGGAATATAATTCTCCTTTTCTGAACACCTGGCATTCCATCTGTTAGGATTTACTGTCAGTCTGCATTAGAAATTAAAACCTATGCTGGATTAACTGGTAGACTTTTGTCAGCTAATACCTAAAGGACAATTTTTAGACACTGAAAACACTCTGCGCCTTTGTGATGGGGAATCAGCTGCTCCTTGAACAAGCAGCTCAAGAACAGTCACCCTGTTACAGATAACCTCACAAAATTTAACAATAAGCCCGAGTTAACCTAAAAGGATACACCCTAAAGTGAGTCATCACGGCTTGTTGCAATGCAACAAACCATCCACAGACTAAAAGGATTTCCACCAGGTCACCACAAGTCACTGCATGACACTAGAAGATGAAAGGCAGTTAAGGTGCTAACAAAGGCAACCCACATCATTCCACTGCCTTGCAGAGCCAGCTGGAAACGACCATCAGCTTTGTGACCAACAAAGGCAAGAGTCACCCAATTCATGCAATCAGAAGTATTTCATCATCCCTGGTACATCTGTAAACCTGAGCTTCAGCACTTCACCCCCTCAGCTTCCTTAAAGGGTTGCGTCCATTTCACCCATTGTTTACAGAAGAGTAGAAAGTGATTCAATCTGGTTTCACTTCATTTTTAATGAAGCCTCAAGGAGTGCACCTCAGTAAGGATAACACAACCTTCATATTTCAGTTTCATAAAGATAGGAAATTGCCAAGATTAGTGATTTTCAGTGTTAATAACTTAACAACTCAATAGACCTTGTAATTAAAAATAAGCTTAAGGAGGCTGCTAAATTATTCTGATAATGATTTAAGGACCAATTACAGAAAAGACGTCATTCTTCCTTTTCTAATTAGATATATTGGAAACAGTGAAGCTGAGTTGTTCTTATAGCAACCATTTTTTATTACAGTAAGGACATTCACACGCTCAGTATCAGAAAAGTTTAACAAAATCAGTACAGAGACTGCTCTTTAAAGGACACTTGACTGTAAAGGAAAAGGTGTTAAGAATGATGTTCTTAGTTCTGCTGCTTTGTGGTGGCTGGGATGTATGGCCTTGAAGATCACTGCTCTGTCAGCTTTACAGGAGGATTTAGAGCTCCCATGAAGCTTCTCAGCCTCTTAGGAGCAAAAAATGCAGCTGCAGTTTGGATTTGGGACAGGAGAGGGACTGTGACATTAGGGGACCATGCGAACCACCCCTCAGCCTCCCCACTGAGGCTGTTCAGGGATCTCCCTCCAGGAAAACAAGCCACCAAAACCAACCCAAAACAGAAGAAACCTCAAATTCTCAAGCCAGCCTGGGCTCTCAACAGCAAAAAAACAACCTTTGGGGAGACCGCGGTGACCAGGCGCTCACCTGGACTCTGCAACGTAGAACACTTGTGTTTGGGCTTGGTTTTGCAAGATAGCTTAGTAAGAGCTTAATGAGAAAGCAAATTAACAGTTTGCTGCTACCTCATGGGGAAAGTTCCCATCTCAGTCCTTAACACCCCCCTTGCTTGCCTTGGGCCAGCTCTGGAACTGATGTAGCTACATCATAAACCAGCTCACTGCCCCAGAATGACTGAAAATTGAGTCAGAGAGAAGAAATATTAAAAAAAAAAAAAAAAAAGAAGAAGAATTGTTTTACTGGGTTAGGACCCCACTTACCTTGCAGCACAGAGGAGCACGGTGTGGTGAAGCAAGAGCCTCAGCAACCCAACCCCATGGCTGCTGATACCCCCCAGGGCCATCCCACCACCCACCTGCAACCTTCACCTTCCCAACAGCAGCTCAGGTAGAAGAGGACCTGCCCCTTCCCTTTCAGGGCAAAACCAGCTGCCAGAGTCCTCCCCCACCCTCCTCCTCCCACCCCTCACATCACTGCCTCAGGATTGAGGCAGAAAATTGAGGGCCAGGTGAGTACCAGCTGGCAGACAGGTTGCCCTTAGCTCAGCATGCCCGCATTTCATGTGCAATATAAGGTAATAAAATCCCCTCCAAGGTGCCTCATCACAGGTTTCCTAAACCAACCATCACTTGGGAAACCCCTGATCTGTGTTTTGTCCACCTTGGCTGGCAGCTGCTCCCTGGAAACCAAGCAAAGATTCCCCAAGCCTGAGTTACAGAGCACCCCACTCCTCCTTCTAATATTAACAGCCTCTGCTGGAGTCACAGAAATATCCCTTTTTTTCTTTCCATTGTTTTGGTAGCATTTAAATATATTTAAGAGAGATCCCATTTTTCATCTCCACGTTGCAAATTAATTTCCCATAACTCAAACCACCCTGCTCAGATAAACCTTTCCCCACTCACCCTGTGTACAACTGAGCAGCAGCCAAGGACAGTTGGCTTCTCTGAGTAATACGCACCGGTGCTAAATGAAAATTAAACTATAAATATTTTAAAATACCTGATTTCCTGGATAGTAAAAGTGAAATGTATCATTTGTTTAAACTATCCTATTCATTATTTCTTTCCTCGTTTCATAAAACCCAACCACTAACGAGAACCTACGTAAATAGAGCTTCAACTTTCATCTCGAGTTTAATCAGAAACCTCTTCAGGAATATTTTATTCCTTTTATCAGAGTATTGATGGAAGTCATAATTCACTTTAATGTGCAAAAGTTTCCTTTCTTCAGTAAAGAAATTCATCATGACATTTCTTGTTGGCAAGATCTGACATAAATCTGCTTGCTTTTTCCTCTATTTGATCTCGGCGCTTTATGAATTTTTGATTGCCCGCACTTAACTTTCCACAAGCAAATTCAATTAGAGAAATTAAAAAACAGTAGTTCAACCCTGATGACCTCATCAACAAATGGCTCTTTTATTGCACAATGGATGACATATGCTCCGCTCCGCTGGTGCTGCCGGAGGCCTTGTAAAACTGGAGCACGAGAAACCTTTCCCTTTTTTATTGGTAGGATGAGGAAAGATCCTAGCAACTACCCAAGTCAATTCAGGCGCTTCCTTGTTCAGGCAACAATTCAAAGGCTACTGGGAATGAAAAAATGTCCTGGAAAAAAAAAAAAAAGCCAGCATGTTGAAGTCACTGTGTCAGCACTGCCATTAGCCAGGGCGAAGGGGAAAGTTCCTTATTTTCTCTTGCTACAAGCAAAGGTGAGCAAGTACATTCCACATTGCAGGGACTGGATGGAACAATGCCCCCGTAACAAGCTACTTATTTGGCATTCACCTTTTGAGGACACAAAGAACCAGTGTTCACTGGGACTGCGGCCTCTCCCTTAGGCTGGCATTATTAGCTGGATGCCTGAGCCGAGGTTTTAAGAACAGCGATGTCCCACAAACATCATCATCTAAATTAGATGCATCCACAAAGTTTCTGCTTTGCACATCGATCTCCTGGGGCAGCTTGTTACAATCACCATCAACCTGGTGGAGTAAGATTCATCCCGAGTACTTAAAATACGTGAGCATCCGAGGAGAGAATCTGTTGAGACAATTCCCCCAAATAAACCCCACTGTTTAAAGAACTTCAAGGCTTTCAAATTCCTGTTAATTCCCTGTGAGTTTAAAAACATTTTAAGAAGCTGCCATTAGTAAAGAGCCTTATTAAAAAAAAGATATTTGTATAAATATTTAAGCGAATTTTTTGTTCCTTGTGAGATAAAGGGGATGTGCACGACAGCAAGAGCAAGGAAAGGAGAGCAGCTCATCCGAGGCACTTGGAGTGAGGCCAAGCTGTGCTGCCGGAGGAGACACGTGTGCAAGCCGTGATTTCACCAGCTTCCTCACTCAAAAATAGTTCCACGTTAATGCGACTATCAAGAGCAAAAGGCTGCAGGTACAATTTCCCTCCTTGTGCAAGAGTATCTTCAGAGAGGACAGAGAAATGGACATTCCAGAAGAGAAGTTATTAACATCTGCGGCACGGCCAACGTGAGTTGCAGTCCATTAGGGCTGAAAGACTGTCGGGTGCACCTAAGGAATGCTGAATCCGTGGGCCAAGTGTTGTCACAACTAACCCTGAGAGCATTTTAAAATGCGAGGACTACAAAACAAAGCACGGAGAAGCAGGTTTAGTCATTCAATTGACGTCAGGTCTTTGGAGAGTTTTCCCTTAAGAGCTCCCAAAAAAGCAATCTCACCACTGGCTGTGTGCTAAGTTAGAGGGTTTAAAAGAGTGGGTTTTTTTGGAAGGAAATGGCTCAAAAGCTGGAAAGCTGATGTTTCTTTCTGCGCAGGCAGTCTTCTCACAAGGACAAATAATTGGAGGGAGGGTAAGGAAACGCAAGATTTTTCCACCAATATGTTAACAGAGTCTTAAAGAGGATGTTGTTATTCGTTCAGAAAGCTTGGAAGAAAAACATTTTACGATTGGTTTGACACAGCCAGTTGAACTACCCTGCAAGAGCTTTGGAAGACAGCCAAGGTGGAGGAAGGTAACACAGCAATAAAGGCCAGAAATCAACATTTGCCTTATTTCTACTGTATTTCTGTTAATTTTTTTCAACAGTATTTTATCACAGTCAGTCAGGTGACTGAAAATGTTACACCCACCTCGAGGGGCTCATTCACTGGGTGTGTTTAAGGGAAAATGAGATTCGAAATGGGACTGTAAACGTGGGTACCATTGTCCTGAGCAGTCGGGCACCTCAGTACCTCATGCAGCATCTGCGTAAGGCCTGTGGCACCAGGCTGAAAGGAAACGCAAGTGCTCTGCAAAGGGTGAACCCAGGATTATTTACTGTCAGAATCACTACCCTCCAAGAATGTTGGTTAAGGAGAAAGGTGCTGAACTTCTCGGGTGTGAATAGATTAGTCTCCTCCTCTCCGATTCCAACACGTAAACATCCCGAAGGAGCTTTGCAAAGTAACCTTTTTCCTTCAGATCCTGACCGCAGTAATGTTACGGGGGTTTTTTATGCGAGTAGATTCAGGTAAAATCCAAGTTTCTTCCACCAGATTATAAATTACTGATTATAAAACTTAAGTTCTTTAACAAGGAATTTTTTACCTAATTTCTACAGCTTTAAAAGATGTCGTGTAAGCCTTGCTATCTACCCTAGAAACCAGTTAACAGATGCATAAAACAGACGCACCCCACACACAGAGTGAATTTAACCAGTAACAGAAAAGATGGTTTTCAACCGGTCATCCAATCCCAAACTCTTTATCATAAACTACCTGATAAAAACAGGGAAACAGTCCAGATAAAACCCACGAGCTTATTCTTGTCATTTATTTTAAAAACCTGTTTCAAAATATTAAGTGATACAAGTCCAAATACGATAAAAATTACTGCAAGAAAAAGAGTCTGGGGGTATTTTGTTTGTGCTTTACTTTTTGTGGTTATGGAAAGAAGGCGTTTAACAGGAAGGTTTAGAACTTCTAGCACTTCACTGGTAAGGTAAGTGTCGTGCCTTCAGACTCCTCATGCCAACAGCTGTTAAGATTGATTTTTGTTTTTTTTTCTTTTTCCAAAGTGTTATGCGACTACTTGAATAGCAAGTCATCAATTATGGGGTTCCGATCCACCGTTATTTACATATTTTTCAGTTTGAAAACTAAATCACAAACAGAATGTACAGAAAACTAAGATTTTTATATTTTACAACTCGTGAAAACATAAATAATGGAAGTACAAAAGACAAGGTAAAAAAAAAAACCAAAGCAAAACAAAACAACAACAAAGCAAAATAAAACAAACAAACAAAAAACCCCTACTGTACCAGTAACATGATTTACACTAATGCCTAAATATTTGTCAAAAATTAGTGTGCTGTCCACAGAGCAGCAGCCCCCCACACCATTACTTTCATCTGCCTGTTACCTGGGTCAGAATAACAACAACATTTCCTCTTACATTTGCAGGCCTCTCCCATTTCTAATCCAACAAACCACGTAACTGTTTCCCAACTGCCTTAAAATTCAACAGCAAGTTCTGATGTATTGAAAGCTCTGATGTACTGAAAGCCTGTCAATTATCTGTATTTTAGTAAGATTATTCAACAAGGCTTATTTTCCATTCATTAATTGCAAGGATAATGAACTAGTCATGAATACCATTAGAGAAAATAAGCTGGACAGTCTAGAAGCTTCAGACCTTCACAAAGGTCTTCAGTGTTTTAAGGAAATATATGGTATATAACCTCTGAAATAAAATGGGTTCTACATAGTTACTTTCAAATTATTTACTGCATGAAGATATACGGAAATTAGGAAACTGCCATGCTAGCTATTCAGCCTAAAACGGGATGAAATTATGCAAGAAGAAAATGCAAGAATTATGAAGAAAAAAAAAAAAAGCAACCCTAACCCAAGATGAAAGATTTGCAGCATCAGAATTTAAACATAGGAAAAAAAGTAATTATCTTTTAAGTTTGCAATATAGTGGGATTTATGAGCCATGTAAGTGATTAGCAAGGAGATCATCAATTTGATTTAGTGATGCCAAAGCCATTAATTTATTAGACCTAAAATATTTAACGCTTATTTTTTGTAGTACCACTATTAAGATTGCTCCAGACAGAAGGGATGATGCTTAATGAATGGAAAGAGCACTAATTATTAAACTCTGTATCTTTCAGAGTTGATAGAAAACCTGACCAAAGTAGCAAACAGATGCATCATGCCCTTGATCTTCCATGAGATTTAATCTCAAAAACACTCAGGTCAAAGAGAGTCCATCTCATTTCAGGACAAGCAGCATATTTAGAATACCTGAATATCATTACATGACTAGGCAGGCAAAGAGTGATAAGTTGAGCAAACTCAAATCACAGTGCTTTCAAAATACATAGTCATTAGTTATTTTCAGGGAAGGCATTGCTTCATTAACATTTTGATCTAAACGATGATATTCTACTGTTCTAGAGCACAGGCCATCCCTCCATCTTCGGCTCTGGACCAGTAAGAAGATCTGAAAGAAAAAAAAAGGAGTCAGTCAGATTTTTAAATGTTGATTATCTTCGCACTACTTAGCCTTGCTTCTTACTGACGTCACGAAGAATTCACTTTACTAGACAGAGCAACTACACCGGCAAAAGGGGAAACGGGGCGGTGTAAGCGGGCACAGGGAAAGAAAAAGGAGAACTGAAACCAGTGTGACTGTTGCCTCACACAACAACAACAAAAGGACGTGCCAATATCTAGGTACTTAAAAGTACTTGTGCATTTTCTGCTCCCACAACTGGTTCCAAGTGCTAAAAAGTAACATCAACAGATAGCTATTTGATTCACTAAATGATACCACGGGTATTATTTCTCTTCTGTAGCCAAGACAAGGCATTTTTATCACTGATTTGAACACCCCTCAAAGTTAAATTTTCAAATATAAGCCAATCTTCAACGTCTTCCCCTGTAAAGACTTGGCAATGCACACTCCAGACATGCCATTGCACAGCAAAGGAGAAGTTTGGGGTCGGTTTGGGGTTTTTTTAGCTGTGTTATTTTCAGAGTTCTCCAAATTATTTGTCAAATCAGTGTTCTCTACAAGGATAAACACTAGATTTTCCTCATATGTTAAAAAAAATAACCTATGATTTAATTGCAAATGTGTGCGTGCCTCTGTACTGGGTCTGGTTGGGCTGGAATTCATTTTCTATGCTGGTAATATATTTTGAAATAACACTAACCAGGCTACTTTTCAGATAGAAAGAATTAGTTTGTACCGAAGAAACACTTGCCTGAAAACAGCAACTTTGAGCTTTTCTACATAAAACATTTCCTGAAAGTTTGTAGTTACATTCTCAAAATATCCATACTATAAAGACCACCTAAAAGCAAATACTTATGACAAGGATTATCACAGTTATAACAAGAACGTTCCCACGCCATTTGGGATTAAACCTTCCTTAATTTGCTGGTTATAATCCTGTGCAGGAACAAAATTAGCTAATCACCTTCACTCAACTTGGCTCTGGTCCCGTTTACAGAACTCATGTTGTGCAGTGCCAGTGTCCATTATTGAACTGATTGATTAATGATGTTGTCAAATAACTGGTTTTTCTAATCTAAAATGTTTCAATTCATTTTCACTGTACAGAAAAAAGGACAGTAACGATCTGCATATTAGTAGCACAAGATTTCTTTCTCAAAAAAGCCAAGTTTCTCATTAAAAAAGCGTACAAGACAACGCAACTTGACTCTCAGTGCTGAAGCTGTTTCTCTGGCCCCCTCACAGCATACCCACCTTCCTCTTATTGTGATAGGTGACATAAACAACGGCTACTAAGAAGGCAACTACAACCAGATGAAAAAAGAAGTGGCTGTCGTCGTCTTCTTCCAACCCTGTGACAGAAACATCTTTTATCTTCTCATTAAGGGTCTTGATCTCCTCGTTGTAATTACTAATGGTGTCAGAATCATCATCTTCTGGCCTCTCTAGAAGGTCTGGGCTGTACCTTGAATTCGATGTCATTTCATAAGGACCATAGTCATCTCCTCCATCTGACTCCATGGTTTCTTTTACAATGGGTGGTGAACTATTCAGTGTGTCTTTCAAATCTGTTAGAAGATCTTCCTCCTCAATTTTAGTATCTTCAGAAGCATCAATCTCCATCTGAGACACTGGACTATCAGTCACGGGATGAGAGAGAACGTATGGCAGAGAATCACCTTTTGCTGGAGATGGCTTTGATGCTGTCACCGAACTGATTTTAGCCGCTGTTGGGAACACCTTTTTTGTTGGGCTTGCCTCTTTTTTCGCTGGGGTTATACTCTGCAAGCTGTCTGTCAGGTTTTGGGATCTACTTAGCGTTTCATTCTCACTTTTAGAGGAGATATTTTTCTGAAGCATCTCTGTTTTCGTAGGAACTGTGAAAAGGACAAGAAACAGTCAATATAAAGCACGAGGCGCTAACTTCTCTTGGGATACTTCAGCTATGAATGAAAATTATTGCAAAGCATTTACTTTATAGACAAAAAGTGAACGGGGCATATTTCACACTGAAAACCTTTCAGAATTCATAGGCAGAAATACACGCTCCGGTACTTTGGTGACTTCAAAAGAGAAGCCTTGAGTGGGATAGGGATTAAAGCTTGGAAGCACATGCTTTCCAGATTAGCACGTCCAAGTGTCCCTGAAATATCTAGCACGCATATTTGCCAGGTTTAGATCTTGAGACACGTCCTCCTGCCCTCTGTGGATTTATCACGTCTTGTAGAATCATACATGAGTAGTATTTTCTCCATCATCAACCGCTTTTTCCCCCAGAATTTGCTGAGGAAGTTCTCAGTAAAGCTTTTCCCGCAGCTAAAAGTTTTTAATCTTTTGCCACCGTGTATTTTACCACCACCAACAACAAAAAAATGAGAACATGCTGCGAGGTCTCAGTCAGGACACAAGGTCTTAGCATCTCTTCCCAGACACTCACTGTTATTGAATTTGTAGCCACAGAAAAAGATCTCCAACCTTGTGTTAACTCGAATGAAACTACTGAACCACAGCTTCAAGAGCAAGGCTGGAGAAAGGACAATCTGATACAGTCTGATACAAGTCTCCTGCAAAGCCTTTTGTCGGCAGCAAACGATGACAATGAAGTAAGCCACCAGCAGCGCTAAGAGTGCACCCTCAGGCAATACCCTCATCTCTCCAGTGCTAAGATGGCTTTGCAGAGCTATGAAAAAAACCAGGGTGAGCATTAAAACCACATGCAGGGCCCATCATCTCTCTTCTCTACCCAAAGGAAAGTAAAAAAAAAAAAGATGCAGAGGGAGGTTGTAAATAGCCAATGCTTTTTTAATCCTAAAAAACCCAAGCAAATTGCACATGGTTACAGCATGTCGCTTCTTGACTCAACTCAGGAAGCACCTTCAAAACGAAGAAAACATTTGAGTCTTTCAGTAGACATCATAATTTAAACAGCTGAACTACACTTGCCTTGAATTTTTGCACGCCAAACCGTTTTTTAATTTTTTATTTAAATAAAAAAAGTAACTATACCTTCATTAAACACTCCCAAGGAGCTCCCTGGGTCACTGGAAAGTTACTGATTCTAGAAAAGAGGCATTCAAGCAACTGCTCGTGTCAAATTACTCATAAGTAAAATATTATATGGGGGACACTGAAACACGTTATTCATGAAACATGTATTTACAGAGGGTCAGTTACAACAGACTTCTTGTTTACACGGTCCACTTTGGCAGCATGAATTACTCTTTAACCAACTATAAACCAGAGAAAACTCAACTAATCCCATACGAACCAGACATTACGGTGCCTCTCTGCTGAAGTTCAAAGTCAACTACTTTACATTTAATACATTTGTTGCTGAAGCAACTACCAGTCTGGATGATCAGATCAACGTTAACTTGTTCGGTTCCCGTAGAGGAAAAGTTTAGGGAATTCTCATCTCCCCTCAGGAGTCAAGCCAGCTAATTGCATGTGTGGAGATAAACGTGAGGAAAGGCAGCTGCAAGAGTTTTATATTTATAGCTAGCTGACGTGTCACGAGCGAGGCAGGTAAACCTTACTGCTCTGCTCACCAAACAGACCAAAGGATTAGAGTAAGAGATAAATTGTTTGAAATACAAGGAAGGATATTTTTCCCGCAGACCTACACTACATTTCTGCTTACACTTCAAATTATTCTTAACCTCATTCTAACATGAAATTTGTAGAAGGATAGAGGCTTAAATGCAAGGGACTCCAACCAGCTAATGCTGCAGCTCCAGAGAGAAAAAGAGTAACTTCCTATTATCCCTAAAATAAGTTATTATTTAATAGGACTAACGAGTTTAGCGACTACACCACAACTGATTTATGATCTCTGTCCAGACTTATTTGGCATTATAAATGGTGGTTGCACTGTTTACAGTTACACAACAGTGTCAGGTGATGTTAGACGTGGTGCCTGGACTCCAGAGATGCCTCTGCTTCGGAAATAGATGTTAATGTTCAACCGCAGCGACAGAAGTAGCAACAGGCCTCTTGGTAAACACTGTACATAAAAACATCGGACAGGGGTAAAATTCACTTCCAGGAAAGCTTATTTTTTTTAGGAAGCAAGTTGGTTTATGATTTTTGAAATGAAAAACTCGTGGTTTCCTACAAGTTTGTGTCCAGCATTCTGAACCTCTTCCTTCGTTACTGCCCATTAGACCAGGTGAGGGGCAACCCCGAGAGAGCTGGTTTGGACGAATGTACTGACTGAGAAGGAAGAAAGGAACCGCCAGCTCAAAACAGCTCCTGTCACTGCCTTCAATACTTTCCTTTCTCTTTACCTCATCTAAAACACAAAGGAACTCGCTGCATTTATGTATTTCTTGCCAGCATTCGGTTACAGTCGGTCTGTAGAATCACAGAATCATTTAGGTTGGAAGAGACCTTTAAGATGATCGAGTCCAACCATACGTTGAAGGGAAGCAGGAGAAAGAAAATGGATTTAACTAAAGTCAACTCACAGATTAACATAAGGGGCTGGGACAAAAACACGCACCCAACTAGAATAAAATATTAAGTGCGACGAGTGAAGTGGTCTGATAAACTCATCTTCGTAGCAATAAAGACAGCCTGACGCACACCCGCCGCGGAAGCAGCGTGTCACACACGCACGTTCTCCCAGAGCCCGTTCCCGCCGCTACCCGAGACCATGAAGCGATG
>JAAGNO010002676.1:0-14124 GCA_033439905.1 Ceryle rudis | reverse complement strand
GTAGCGGTTCGACCAAAAACATAGGAAAAAAACGGGGTGAAAATTACTTATTAAAAAGCCTACCAAAAAAAAAAAAAAAAAAAAAAAAAAAAAACAAACCCACAAACAAAACCAAAAACAAACTCCAAGTCGAGCATGGGAAGGCACTGTTAAAAGAGAAATGGTATCAAAATGCAGCCCCAAAATAATAATTTCTGAAGTGTTGAGTCCCTATGAGGTCTGGGGTACTTGTTCTCTGCACACTGTTCTTCTCAGCCAAATGTTAGTACTAGTCATGGATTTTGGCCATCTGACTCCAGTGATGGCCTCATGACTGAATTAAAATAGTTTCAGTACAATACCCTAAAATATTATAGTTTAGTCCTTCAAATGTATTTATGACCCAGTTGCAAATGAGAGTTTGAATTGTTTCAGCAGTATTGTGGCTCATCTCATCGGTATCTCATTGCTTCTCACTAATCAGCAGCCACTACGCAGAGGCTTAGCCATAAATCCACATCCTACTGGAAGGGAAATTGGTGACACCGTCTTGGGGCATTTACTTCTAATTAATCTTCATATGGAATATGTGCTAATTCTTTTTTCCTGTAAGGGCTCTGTCACCAGCATTAGTCAACAGTTTCATAAATCCCAAGCTATAAAATTGTCAAAATACAAGATTTTGCTTTTTGTAGAAAAGGTACACACAGCTTTTCCAAGTGCGAGTAGGAATAGAAAATTCTTTAAAGAAAAGCATGTGAGAATTTAGTACAATTATTAAACTGCTGAACATGGTACTTTTTATAAGCTTGCCATATGTTGTGAGTTGGCAGCTCTGAACTTTTGCCTCTCCCCCCTTTCTTCCACATGAATCCTTGCTCCTAGTACCCCTGAGAAACCTCCCATTAACATGGAAAGCCTCTGAAATGTTTCCCATGTCCAGAAAGTTTGTTTATATTGTGTGGGCAGCGAAAGGTTTATTTTGGACTTTTTTGAGCTTCATGAGATACTGGGAGATATAGAATCTATAGAAAGCCGTAACCAGAGGAGACAAGCCAAGCACATATCCTGCTGGTGCTTACACTGGCACAATGGACTGTGTTGCAAAGGGTGAGGGCTTTTTTCCGATTATAGCCAAGTCAAAATCAAATTCCTATCTAAACTTTGGTTTCGTCCAACTATTTTTCATCTGCCTCTCTACACTCGCACATGCTGAGCATTCACAGTTCTTTCAGAGGTTTATAGTCTCTCTTGTTTCAGGTGAGCCCCAGTATAGTGATCATAATCCTACACCTCTGGTGGCAGAAGAGAAGATTTCTTTAGGAATCAATGCCACGTGCTCATCCCTCACTACAGTCCAAGATATAAAGACCTCCTACAATGAAGTGGATGGCCGGCTGATTGCCAAAGAGGTCACAAATTTCCACTCATTTGTCTCAAACATGTTTTCTCTTGTTTCTGATTTGTTTACTAGAGCAAAGTTTGTGACTGTCTTAGTTGCATACCTTCAGTGATTTTTTTTTTTTTTTTCCCCAGCTTCTCTTTCCACTTCATTCTATTCATGGGTTCTTTTTTCTGTGTGGAGGGGAATAGATTGGACAGTGTGAAACAATGTTAAAAGCCTTTCTTGAAACTCCACAGAAGCCATAGTCTTCAGGTCTAATGATAATTTCTTTCAGTTTGTGATTTCGGAATGCCTTCACAATGACATTTCATCTGCTGTTCTAGCATTTTTACCAATGCCAGGCCTACTAACATGTCAAAGTAATGGGGTCGTGGGATATTTTTTTAAATGGGTATATGTTTGCCTTAACAATCTACTTTGAAGGGGGGGAAAAAATGGTTTTCATAGTCTAAAAGTAATCAAATATTCTAAATAATTAGAGCATCTACTCGTTACTTTTTGTCTCTACAATATTACCATGGGTTTTCTTACAATGTCTTTTATTTGTTTTAGATTGGGATTAACTCTCGGGACAGTTCAACGCCAGTATTCCTAGCTAAGAATATTGCTGCACACCTCTCAGGTTCCTTGCGGACTATTGGGTCTGTTGCTGTGGGCCAATATGGTAAATGCACTATGCCTTAATGTTTCATATTTTTTAAGAGTTGGGCCTTTCTCTGTCCAATAGCAGATTTAGTCCTTGTAACTTCCTGGTAGAGTAATGCTGCAATTTCCTAGGGGTAAGAGTGTTCCAGTCCACTCCAGCAGCTACTAGCCTGAACTTTATTGGAGGCCCTGCCATTCTCCTGGGTCTCATTGCTATGGCCCATGATGACCACACCATGTATGCAGCTGTCAAAGTCCTGAACTGCATCCTGAACAGTAACCCGAGGAGTGAAAAATTGATGAGGCACATGCATGGATACCAGGTAGATACTCTTCCGTTCATTCATTTTGGTTATAGTCTTTCCCTTGGATAACCTTATTCCAAAACCTACCAGTGGCAATGAACTAAATGTATCCTGGCTATTAGCACTTAAGGTTGGAACTTTGTAAGTTATATCTTTGAGAGGGGCACGTAAAATAGTGCTCTAAATCCTGTGCTTACAGTCTTTGGGAAACTCTATAACCTTATATCTGCTGATGGGAAGGTGAGGACAGATGCCTCTTGGTTAGGTCTGATCTAAATAAACTACACAAGCCAGTGCAGCAGATTTGTGAGTGACCCATTCTTCACCTCTGCTTGATACCTCCCACAAGAGACTGCTTCTCAGGCAGGTCTGCTTCCTCCTCGTGGCTCATCCAGCCTAAGATTCCTTTTTACAGATTGCTCAGTGTACAGCTGACAATGGCTCAGTCTTCACTGTATCAGAACCTGTGCTGATACAAATAAGTGCTGTCTAGATTTCTTTGATTAGGTCTGTCCCAAATTCATCTTTCAAACCTAAAAGCCATTCAGACTAAGAGTTTTGTTGTATTTAAGTCCTATATACATAATATTGGATGGGTTAAGGCCCAAGTGTGAAGTTTCAGTTCACTGCCATTTATGCTGCATAGGCTAAGCAAACTCTTATGGAATACAGAAAGCACTGTAACAGACGTTCTGAATGAGACTCTTTACTGTAGGGCTTTGTAAATTATTTGTTATAAATTGTCCATTTTCCCAATTTCTTAATTGTTCATAAATTGATAATAATACTTGGATATTGCTTGCCCAATCCTTTCTTGTAGGTAAATGCCAGTCTTTAGATTGTGTACAAACTGTTTCTTTTGACTTTGTGCTAACTAGTGTTCTCTCGGCATGACTAATCATTATGTTGCAATGGAGTGTTTTTGCTCTTTGTTTGGATGTCTGAAACTTTTCTTTTTTTTCACAGCCCACTAATAAAAACTTGTCTTAATATGTATTTTTAAATGAATGTCTATTACTTCCAACCTATTAAAAATGTAGTGACTTTCTGAGCATTTTTCTCACTGTATCAGGAATTCATTGAATAATCAAAGATAGACTCAGTTGAGAAACTGGCAGTGTTTCACACAAATGTCTTTCATTTGCAGAGGTCAACATAAATTTATCTTTTTTTTTTTTTTTTTGAAACTAGCACCACTTGCAAGCAACTAAGAATACATTCATGAAGAACAGTGTAGAAAACCTACTGTGCTGATATTATACTTGTATGTTGCTTACTATGTTGAATGGAATTTACAAATTGGCATGTATTTTGCTCCTGTTCAATGCTACGGAGCTGTCAAACATCATTCAAAAAGTTAGCATTTCACTTGCTGCACAAAATTTTATGCCTGGAATGAAATCTTGACCTTCTTCATATTGCTTACACAAGATGTATGCATGCATGAGTACTACAGCCAAGTAAAGCGTGCATTTGTCTTTACTTAAAAAACAGTGTTGTATGTTGGTTTGCTGACTATGAATTGGTATTTAGAAATACTAATTAAGTCTTTTTTTTTTTATTTTATTTTTCAGTTGCTGACCTATCTATTGAAGAGGAAGACACAGCTGTTAAACAACAGGATTTTACAGTTAATATTCTCCCTAGTGGGTACAGCTGAGCTTGGCTTTGAGTCTTCAGTCATCAAGAATTACAGTGCATTCCAGTATGTTCTCTGCAACTTTGAGGTAAAACCGGTGATGCGACTTAGTAGGTTTGGTTGTATTAAAGACGGCCTCATAGTATGAGGTTTGGTTTGTTCATAGCACCTCCTGGATCCATTATTTGGAATGAGATGATGTGTGGTGATTTTCCACAATGTGGCTTACTCGGGGAGGTGATAGAATGGCAGGCCTTCTATCACTGTGGCTCCCCACTGTGCCTCAATGCAGTTCCTGCAGACCCTGAGGGCCTGCTCCTCCGGGCTAGTCAGGAGCAGCAACTCCTCACGCTGGCTGGGATTTCCCAGTGCCTGAAGGTTATTCATTGAAGAAGTGACTGTTTATGATGTCACCATCCCTAAACTACTTGTAACTGTTTCTCTGCCACAGGTTGCTGTCATTTATGCTCAGCAGAGTGCTAAAACCTCTGCTTTTCTTTGTCTTTCAGCTTTGGTTGAAAGCACCGGAAAATCTTGACCTTGCTCTTTTTTCACATCTTGTGGAGATCTTGCAGTCTTCCAGGTATACAAGCTAGTCTTTGAACCAGAAACTTCTGGGATGTTACAAGATCAGCTGTAACCTGAAGCTGGAACTGTGAGGTGGATATGAAAGGTCCAATCCTAGTTGGAATCAGTGAACTCTGGGAATGAATCATTCCTATATTGCTCTTTCAAGGCTGGAGTTAGTGATTAGATATGCCTCTGAAATAACTGTTGGGCCAGACTGGGAAAAGCTGATGACCTGGTTTACATGGAACCACTGCTGTGAAATGAAAGTTTAAATGTCTGCTGGGGACATTTAACATCTGAATATTTGAACTGAGAATGAAATAATAATTTAAAAAAAATAATTGAAGTTGTGTTTAAGGCCAAAACACAAGCCAGGAAGACTTCTTTAAAGATATACTTTCTTAATCAGCTATATTAGAATTAAATATATCTGAAAAGACATAGCATGACAGAGGGACTGAGTAGAGCAGGATGCTAGATTCCTTCTTTTAGGTACCAGACAGTTCTACACAGAGCTGTATAGTATCCCTTGATGAGTTTTACGGGAATAGCATTTATTACCATCAACTCACTGCTTGAAAATTCAATAATGTTTTCTTTGAACTTGTTGAAATGCAGCAGTTTCCAGGGGAGAGGGCAGATGGGAAGAATAGAGAACACACAAAGTCATCTTCAGATCTCCATGGCTGACACATATTCAATTTGTCTGACAGTGCTTAAAATGTTGCCAAGGCAACATTAGAAGCCAAAGGTGCAAAGTATTAGTGCAACCTGAGAATCCTTTCAGATGAAACCTAGCAAATTTTGTTCTTTCCAGTAAAAGCTTGTAATAGTCCCTGTTTTTTACAGAGATGGATGTCAGAATGCTGCAGTTGCCTACCGGGTAGAAATGGTGCCCAAGCTCATTTTCCTCTTTAATGATCCTGAAATCAGTAACTCCAGGATCACTGTGGCCTGCAAAATCCTCTCCCATCTGTTGCAAGGGTATTTTAACACAAGGGATATTCTCAGGTAACCTTCAAGTCTGTAGCCTTTTTTCTGTTTGCAGATGAGCTATAGTCCTGACAGTACTGGAGAGAGCTCTCTAGGAGAACTTTCCTCACCTCATCTTTGGTAGGACCCCCTAGATCTTGAACAACTGCAGGATCCCCAGTGATGGAGAAGTCTTTCATGCCCTCAAAACAGAGTTCAGTCCAGCCTTATATTTGTGTGAAGATGGATTGGGTGATGACCCCTACAATGATGTCACAAATAGGTCTGCTAGTATGACTGAAACTATTTAAAGTCTGTACTCAAACGGTTACTGTGGAGTAAGCTAATATGGGAATTTACTGCTTGCTAGTTGTTTTGTGGAATTGTGTATATGTATGTTTCTACCTTGGGCTTTTATGAGTTAGCCTCTTCTTGTTTCAAACGGGTGTGAGTAGTGGATTTAGTATATCAAATTTCTTATGTGAATGAGCAGTTTTCTTAAAATATCATGATTTATAATTCATTGGTAATTTGATTGATTGCCAGGCCCATGGGTGCTAAGTGAGCAGATATAGTCCCTATCCTTCCAGCTCCAGGACAGCAGAGACTATAGCAGGCTCTCAGCAGCACTGAAGGGTGCTGGGTTTTCTACTGGTCCCAGACTTTTGACACATCCAATGGATACTGCTGTGTGGACCATTCCCACAGAACAAGTGGTATTCTGTCCCTTAAGAAATGCCCTTCTTGTGGACAGGAGGAGGCCACGTACTTTCATTAAATGTGTATGTTACATTAATCTATCTATCCTTAGAACCAGGTAATGTGTTAAAAGAAACTACACATGAAAAGGCCAGTCCTCCTCCCTGAGTTTCCTCTGCTGAGGTTTCTCTGCTTTCCTCTTTGTGCTTGGAAACCAAGTGGTGATAACAGTGATATCCTGTCATGACCCGATTGCTGAGCTACCCTGGGCAGCATGGAGGGTCACATAAAATTTGAAAATTCCCTTTGAGTAAATGAAGGTGAATCAACACCAAACAGTTGATCAATTTGTTCATTTTATTGGAAACAAGAAACATTATATGTAGTTTGGAAAGCTTTGGTCTCTAATGCCTTGAAGATAAAGTCCATAAAAGTAGAAGAAAGAAAAGAAGAAAGGGAGAAGAAGCGAGTGAGATATCATCACCCTTCATTCCAGCAATGTTTTGTGGGACTGGTCCAGAACTTGAGTTCTTCTGTGGTGGATGCACAATGATCAACATAGTACTGTGTCCATCTTATATACCCAGGACATGTGTGGAGTGTCCATGGCTGTGTAATGAAGAAATTAACTCAGGAAAAGACAGTCCCACCTTTGTAGACTTTATCTCTCCCTGTAATTAACTTCCTTATCTGTAAGGAGCAGGTCTTGCCTCGGGCCAGGGGGGAGCACTGTCGTTCCTACATTTCACACCTTCCCTCTCTAGGCTGGCCTTTCTTATTCTCCACCCAGGTCACAAAATTATCTCATCACCACTCAAGGTTTGAGACATCAGTCCTTTAAGGAGCAGTCAGGCATGCCACAGGCAGTTCAGAATCTTTTGTATAAAGAATGCTTAACTCGGGGTTGCCTTCCTCATTGCAAAAGACTTTTAAAATCAGAGGTGAAGAGAAAAATATTTCCATTGTAGAATAGATATTACTCATATTTGTAGATAGATATCCTTTTGGCTTTTTTTCCTAGTTTATGAACTTTTGCATTCCTATTTCAACCCTATTTCTGCAGCAATAAAAATTTCCAATGATTGTCATTAGCTGTCATTGTTAATGAGTATTACGATTTGCATGTAATCTCAAAATCATTAAACAAATATCTGTCTTTCTGCTCACCAAAACTGCTTCCCTCTTTCTCCACAAGGATTGGATTGTTCCTTGTTTACACTTTGAAACCTTCTTCTGTGGATGAAAATCAAATTTGTCTGGATGGTGTGGCTGAGATGCCCAATGAAGGTGAGGAGTTACCTTTGGCATATGTGTTCTGATAGACAGCTGAAGCACTTCTGTTCTTCCTCAGGGCATGATGAACTCTAAACACAACATAGTGCTTCTGCCACCAGTGGCAGGAGGAGACACAATTCAAATGTTTTCATCTGGAAAGGGACAGGCTGCATTGGGTGACCTGAAATTGTAGGGAAGATTTATATTGCTACAAAGGCCTGATGTGAAGAATAATGAAGTGACAGTCATTGTGTATATATCCAGAAAGACCTGACCTACTATAAGACCCTCAGCTAATGAACCGGCAGTACTTTGGATGCATTGTCCAGAGCCTACATAATGTTGGATTTCACAGATATACACAGAGATGAAGATTATTAAATTGAAATTGCCCCAGAACTAAAATATTGGGCTGTTACAAGGAATAAGGTTTCACTTAGTATCGTGGATTTTCTGTGAACACCTTATGTCATCTTTGTATGTGAAAACTTTCAGTCAGCTGGCTCTTTCATTGCGATTTTTCAGTTGAGATTATATTGGTTATTGCACCTCTTAACACTCTATTATATTGAGGAGATACTCATAACTGCATTTTCTTTATATATACACATCACAGCTAGTCAATACAAGTTGGATTGCCTGTTTACATTTCCCTCTCTAGTTAACCTGAGATTGCTTCCTGTGGATTATTATTCAACATGTAGTCTGGCTGAGTTTTAAGTAACTCTGAAGAGAGGACTTTGACAGTGTAAGCCCTGGTCATTTTTGATATTAGCGGGAATTCTTTACATCTAAGCTCTGCATCTTTTTACTCTAAAAAAGACTGGGCTAATCTAGTGCAAACAAGGTTGTTCATCAAAGCAACGGAACATGTTTTGTCTCTTCATTACTCTTTATTACTTTCTGATATTTGTAGCCTTAAGCCAAACATCTGGAAAGACAATCTGGCTTCGAAACCAGTTACTGAAGATGCTGTTAGATGTAATGCACTCAGACAAACTTCATCTGTCCTCTGAGTAAGTAGAAACAATTTAGGAAGACATAGGTAAGTGTCTCTGTCTTCTAGATTTCCTCTGTGCTGGTGCTTGACACACTGATGATATTTGAGTCTCAACATAATGGTAAGAGCGAGCAGACTGGATTCAGAGTTATTTTTTTGTCAGTGGTTTGTCTGGCATTCACACAGATATGTGATCTTATCACACATCTGATAGCCATTTTGAAAAAAAGTTTTATGTTTTCAAGAAGTGTCTCAAAGGAAGAACTCGGATTTTGCAGTTTCTTCTGCACTGCAAGGGTTGAAGAAATCCCATCTGTCTTTGAAAGTCAGTTCAATCTTGTGTGGAATTACTTGCACCACTCTATCACAACCATGAACATGCAGTGACTATAGATCTACATTGTATAACTGAAAGGCAAAGTTCATAGTGCTGGGTGCTGTAACTGTGCATTTTCATTAGTTAACATACCTTGGACTTCAAAATTTAAACCAGAATTTTTAATTTCATAGGTCTTTCAGACTAGGTCTTTCAACCTGTGATGTAGTTTAGCTCACTTATTAGCACACTCTCAGAAGGAGCTTCATGCTAATGAGCTTTTCTTTTTGTTTTGTTTTGTTTTTCTGACAGTAATATAAGGTTTCGTTTAATGGGAATTAAGTGGCTTGAACTGTGTGGATGTGTCTGTTGTTAAATCTTTGTAATTCTGTGTTGCGGTATTCCTCTAATCGGAGGTTTTTTCTAGAGGAACTTGAGCTTCTGAACCACTTAGAGATAATTTTAAATATAATCTCCTTTCTGTCTTCCACTATGTCTCCTTTCGTGTGTTTTCATTTCTCTGTTTGTCCTAGGGAACAAGAGGAGACATTTTTGGCACTGGGGCCAGACTGGTTTCTGCTCTTCACACAGAGCTACCTGCACTCTAGCACAGTTGTACTAGGAATCAAGCTACTTTTGTGCTTCCTCCACAATCGTTTGCTGCTGAACAAATTCAAGGAGGGGATAGTGGCAGGGCGCTGGCTGGAAAACAGCTCTGCAGGGTTGAGTATTCTAATGGGTATGTTTTGATTTAATGCTCCCTAATCAATCCCTTGACCGAGCTCAATGATAGGAGATCACTGAAGCAGGCGATAGGAGAATTCCCACTGATTGCAGTAGACTCAGAATTGATATTACTTTCTAGAGCAAGCTTGTCCTAGTACTTCAGTTTTTCTGCACTAATGAGTTAGGAGCATTGCTTCTTCCTTGCACAATAGTTGGCATTTCTGATCCGAAGTTTCAGGGAGACGGTCCTTTTTGTCTGGCATGTAGTCAGGCTAGTTGATAAGCCTATGAGATGTTCCGATGTCAGCTTGTGCCCTGAAACCTTCTGTTCAGCTTGCTTTTTGATAACTAAACCTGTGGTTCTGAGACAGGAAAGATACCGGAAAGAAGAGTTCAGGAAATCTCCCACAACCAAAAGTGATACTGGGAAAAATTGTTAGTCTAAGGAAGCTTTGTAAACTGTTGATATTGCAGCCTAACAGGGTACTGAGTGGACTGGGACACAGACAAATGAGTATAAAGTTGGGTCGGTAATCCTTCCTCTAATATGGCATTAATCTTTAGACAGTTCCTCAAAATATTTTCCTTTTTTTTTTTTTTTGTCCCTTTAAAGATAACTTAAAAACTCATCCTTCAGTGCCTGACAATGGATCCTTCTTGATTTTTGGATTTTCTGTGTTGCAAAGATGTCTGACTGAGCATGTTCACATCCCTGAGATCTACTTGCTTGTGGCAGAACTCTTTCTGGCAACCCCACAGTCTGAACCACCTGAAGCAATGAAGGTATGAAAAAAGAATAGTGGAAAAGCATGAAGCTGCTATTGCTTTATTACTTTGGCATTTTATGGCCTATCCTTTGAGAGGATTCTCAGGCAAGTTAACCCTACTTGCTTTTTGTGATAGCTAAAATTAGTCATTCCTAACCTCCTTTAAAAAATAAGTTAACTTTGATCTAAGGAAATTTTTGTTTGGAACTAACTTATTCATGCAAGTGTTAAATGTTATTTAACTACTGCACCTTGGAAGGTGATTCAGGTTAAGTAATTCTGTCTATTCTTACAGTCTTGTCACAACTCACTGAAGTCTCAGAATTAGTGGGTTTGGGTACATTCCCGCAGTGTCCTGAGAAACCATAAGTAATTTTTGCCCCATCAGTTCCAAAGATACATTTCAGAAGAGGAGAATCTCCCAGTGCTGTCCTTGAGTGACCCATAGGAGAGGGAGGAGCTGCTGGAGTTGAAGATGTTTGGGTTTTTTTTCTGACGTAGAGACAGCAGGCATTGTTGTGAAAGTATCCTATAGAATCTCCTCTTTTTGAAATGTCTCTCCTCCTGTTTAGAAAGATCTTGAGTCTATGTTGCAGTGGATCTTGCAGCACCACCTTACAGAGAATGTCCTCAAAATAGGATTGTGTGCAGAGGCAGCTTCTTTACTGCTGGAAATGGTTAGAGTCACTGTGGACAAGGTAAGCATTTTGTTGCAAAGACAGTGCAGTGTGAGTGGAAGAATAAACTGCCCGGGAGTGTCAGATGTCGGTGGCAGTCTTTGCCAGTAACCCCTAGCTTTCCTCTGCCCTCACATGGCAATAGTGAGCAGGGGCTTCAAAGCATCAACACAGCTATTGGCCTGGTTGTGTTACACAGCAGATGAGGTGATGGGCTTGTGTTTAAGAACTTCTGAACACAGAGAGGGATCTTACCCACAGCATTACCCATTTTGTTCATTCATGATGCTAAGGACATTCCACTTTTCTTATTATGCACATCTTCAGTCTACAAGCTGAGAGTTGGCTTCTTGTGCCTTGCCTGATTTCTCTGAGGCCATGTCATGTTTGCTTGGGAATACCTAGAGAGAAGCAAAGATGAGCTTATGAGTGAGAAGAATGCTACCTTGACTAGATGCACATTTGTCTGTGTTCAGCCTATTGCAGATGCAGAAGCCTCCTGGGAGATTGCCTATCCAGCTGACGTTATGCGGTTTCTGTGCTTGATCTATCACAGTTATATTCAGGACCCCATGTGGCACTGTCCTGACTTCCTGAAGACTTTGGCTATGGTCGCTTTCCATTCTGGATCACCCAAGGTATGTGCATCTCAGCCAACAGAGGCCTTTCAGAGGTGGGTTGCTAGGAGGAAAAATCAATTTAAAGATTGAGTTAAAATGCATTGCTGTCTGTTTCCACAGCGGGGCTGTGAGGGCCTTTTGACTCCTGATGGTCCAGCCATTGCTGAAGGGAAAGGCTGTGTTGATCCCTCCTCTCTCCCACTCCTACCACACCCTGCCAAGAAACAAGTGTGGGATTTTGTGCGGGTCCTCCTGATGGACAGTCTTCTCAACATCCCAGCAAACAAACAAGGGCATCCACTTGAGCTGCTTCTTGAGGTCTCTGTAGTCATCAGGTTTTGCTGCTTAACCTTGCACTGGGGGTGGAAGGACAGGAGATA
This sequence comes from Ceryle rudis, assembly GCA_033439905.1. Classification (NCBI taxonomy): domain Eukaryota; kingdom Metazoa; phylum Chordata; class Aves; order Coraciiformes; family Cerylidae; genus Ceryle; species Ceryle rudis. Next base: position 2,149 of record JAAGNO010002676.1, on the reverse strand, counting down.
TCCTGTTAGTGGCCTAGTGAAAAGAATGCTAACAATGCTGAAGAGGTGTATCCAGTCAGCATTTTCAACAGTCTAGGGTAAGGCTGGGATCACAGCTCTTAGAGAGTATGCACTACATCCTGGCAGGTCTGGAGTACCTACTTAGTGGAATGTAATTCCTACTTTTTCAACAAGGAAGAAAGGCTTTTTCTGCCTTCTCTGTATTTATGTGAACTAAGATAATGCTGCCCCTAGACGACAACAAAAGCATTTTTGGGCAACATTTAATATTGTAGTAGGGCATGAAAAAATTTCCCTTTGCCTTGATAATACCTGGTTGTCATTAGAACAGCCCTTGAGTTTGAGGACGGATTTCACATGGAGCATTCCTGTGAGAATTTCTTTTCAGTGCTCAATAAAACCACAAAAGAACTGTCTCCACTTTTATTACAGATTAATACAAGATGTAGCATTTGAGTCTGGATTATGCATTTTAACTGCTCAAAGCACTGGATAGCATCACAGTAGTCTGAAGATAGGCCACATGGAAAATTTAGGCATCAGCTCCAAAATATCAACAGTCCAGGTGTCCCAGTTGTGTGTTCTGATGCAGACTTAGTTTAGTAAAACAAATAGTAAAGAACGTAAGCTTGTCTGCAACTATCATGGGTTAAATCATCCTGTGGAGCAGCAGTTCCCTAAAGGTTTATATGATAACATCCCAGGGCTTGGTAGAGTTTAAAACAGAGGAAGGCTCTTCTGACTATTTGAATCCTGCCTCTGCTAAATGGAGCTGAAATTTCCTGGAAGAAAGATCTGCTGGGAATCACCTGTGAACCTAGGTCTGTCCCTGTGCAAAAACCTTGTTTGTGTGCAGAGTGCAACTGTGCTGTCAGCTAGAGAGTGTAGACCTATGTAAGATTTCCTGTGCTCCCAGGCATAGGGTATGAGGTCCTGACATTTAATCTGCTGCCCAGTAACTGTCCACACATGTACTCTTAGCTGAACTCTGTACGAGAGGTGATGTGTTGCCTTTGCACAGAGGAGTACACCAGATCTCTGCATTTGTGTGTTACTGTGGATTAGGTGTCACAGATAACTTCTTGGCTTGTAGCAGCTGTTTCATATGCCTACACCAAGGGCTAAAGTGTGCAAGTGGCGTGGAGTAGTAGTCCTTGTTCTTTCTGCACTGTTTTTACCCTCCTCTTCCTAAGACATTGCCTAGGTATTTAAGAGAAATGTTGGGTATTTCCAATTACCTCAGATAGTACTGAGTGTCTCTTGGAATTTATACTTGTTTCTTTGAGCATAACTTTTACTGAATCTGAATCTTTGATGGGCATCATCTACAAAGATCCAAGGAAATCAAAGGCCTTTAAATAAAGACTGAAAATGAATTTGAGTGATTTCCCATTTTCCTGCTGCACTAATGTGTATACAATCGCTATATAGACTTCTTCAGAGGATGCCACCATTGAGCAGAAGAAACATTTTCAGACAAAAATTTTGCTCTCTGCTATGGATGTCTTTCGTGTTACCAGCCAAGGCGAGGGGAAAACAAGACCAAGAGGAGGTGAGTGGTGAGAATCAGGTCATTAGCTAGCTAGCTGGTATTTAGCATGAAACTGTAATTGCTAGAAAAGTTTGGAAATGGTAGCTAGAAGGACAGTCCAGCTCAGCAGGCCATACTCTCTGTTCACTCCTGCTGTAGGACAATTTGCATAAATTACTGTAGTTTTACCATTTTTCTAGAGAGCTTCTTCACTTCTTTTCCTCTCTTTTTGAGAACAGATTCTGAACATTAAAGAGGGAGTACTGAGAAACCTAGGTTTATCCTTGAGTGCTTCTGGAAACAACCCTGATAACTTAGTTCATGCTGCTTTCTTTTCTGAATCATTAGCTGGACCTGATTCTTCATGACAGCATTTTAGTAAAATTGGTTCCGTTCTTAGGATGGAGCTGTTATTTCCAGTTTAAGTATTTCCACTAGCTCTAGTGTTTTCTTAGTCAGGTTTCTGAGACATTACAGCATAAGACTGTTCCTTCTCAGCTTTGGTAGCCTCACATCTCACATAGGGGTTTTTGTTTGGTTTTGTTTGGTTGGTTTGTTTTGTTTTGTTTTTTTTTTTTTATTATTATTATTTTTTGTGTGTGTTTTTTTGGGTTTTTG
>JAAGNO010002672.1:55702-81123 GCA_033439905.1 Ceryle rudis | reverse complement strand
AATTTATTTTTAAATACCTGTCATGTTCAGCTTGTTAACTCTGCTCTACTTCACTAGGAAAAAAAAATCACTACATACTTGTAATTTATAAAGTAATGTAGTAACAGGCTCTGTTTTTAGGAGGAAAACAACTGAATTATTAGTTTGTTGTTAAAAAAATAAATAATTTTAGTACAAGAAATAAAACAATAAAGTTATAATATACTAAAAAAAAGAAAAATCAAAACAACAAAAGTGCTAAAAGACAGCCAATCTAATGAGATAATATTTCTGTCAGCACCCATTCTTTCGGCCCCAAAAGGAATAAACTCTTTCCATGGTTCTGATCTTCCACATAGTTCTGATTTTAATAAGAACAGGAGGAGGCCCATAGAGAGTGTAACATTTTCTGCAGGGGACCAGTCCATGCCTCAGCATTAATAATGTAGCAAATTAGCAGTCTGCTCTAAGAACTGCTCCTTTGTATGATGACAGCCCAGTGTGCCATATTTCCTACAAAACCATCGTTTAGGACTAATATGCGGGTCAGATGTTACACGTATATTCATGTCACAGATTAAGAACAGTGCAGTATTTTCCAGGCAGTAACAGTGGAGGTGTTTTCCAGGCTTTACACAGATTTTTTCTTTCTGTTCTTATTTTTTTTTTTCTTAACAAAAGCAAAAAAAAAAAAAAGGGAAAAAAACCCAACAAAGCAAAAAAAAACCCCACAGAAAGTTAATTATCAGTCCACCTCGACCACTTCTATTTTCTCATCTAACTGCTCCTGGCTCCCCTCCCTACCCCACAAACTGTGAAATCTTACCAGCAAGACCCCAAAACATGTGATATCCTCTTGGATTCATGTTTCTTGTGGAATCTCAAGCTGAGAGAGGCCTCAGGATAGAGCACTAACTGACAGGGGGATGGCAAGGCAGTTGGGATTGTGTAGGCGTGCAGAACTGAGGAACTGAGGCTGCTCAATATGTTTTTAATGAAACTAATAAATACAGCCATTGAATGAATAGAGCTGATTGACATGGGGAGTTCCTAGTTCCCCCCTTCCATCTGCAGCCTTTTCAGTAGTAGCAGAGCAGAATAAAGAAATTTAAAAGGAAACTGGGACATGTATTTTCAAAGAAATGTTATACAAAATTGGAAGGAAAATGCTAGATAAAAGAAAAAATGTTCTTTTTCTACAAAAAGCCTAACAAGGTTTTCCCATGTTCTTTCCACAGAGAAGAATCAAACCTTCTCTCACAGTTTCTAATGAGCCAATGGAAAGATCAGTAATGGAATAGCTGAGAAAAATTCAAAGTAGATATTGTTTTTCATTGTCACTTTCATGACAAGGAAAAAATTGCTAAGAAAAATCAGCTGTCCCACTGCTAGAAAAGAAAAGAAAATAGAAAAAAAAGAGACGTGAGCTTTTTAATGTCTTTATGATAATGAAGGAGCATTTCCAAGGGAAAATGCAGCCCTGGTCTATTTATGGAAAGAGGTTTAAGGCCACACAGCTCTGACCTTGTCACACTGTGCAGCATCAGGCAGCACATTATCTGCACTGGGTAGGATGTGGGTAGTCCAGTTGTCAGGTAAAGAGTTACCTGCATTTCCACATAGCTTCTTTTTCACTCACCAGCAGGTTGGCTGTGAATCCAGTTCTAAAAGATGGGAACAGGGATGACGAATGACCTTGAGGATAACTACACTGAAATCACAGCGGTGTATCCTGAACTAGGCAGCTAGGCAGAGGAGCTGTTTAAAAATAGGTAGATGTCTAAAAATAAATACTATCAATGTCTGCATACCACAAGCTTAAAAATAATAACAGCTGAAAGCGAAGTGTATGACAGTGGAAAGAGAACTTGACGTAATGTGCATTTCTGAAGAATGAGGGAATGTCAAAAATCAATGGGATATAGTAATACTTACTATAATTTCTAGAGCAAGGACAGGTTAGGTCACGGGGGGTGTGGGGAGGGGCCTCAGCAGCTGCAAGACACCACTGGATCTATATAGATAAGATTTTAGTAGGTGAAGAAAAACAGATAGTAAAATATCTACCTATTCGCGGCTGACAAGAAGCAGCTATGTATTAGTAGTAAATGAAATGGACCACAGCATAACTGAACAAGCATACCAGAGAGTAGCTTGCCAATACTAAAACTTGGAAAATAGGAATTTTCTTATACAAAATACAAAATCAAACAGAGAAGCTGGTGAACAAGCCATAGAACTGCAAGTAAGGATATTCAGAGCCTTAGGCTGAGCAAGGTTGTTGGTTTTTTTTTCGCTGAGTAACTCACAGTGATCACAAACCACATACAGTAGATTTTAAAGACTAGATTATCTAATGCCTGCTACTCTCCCTTCCCACTTCACACCCTCACATTACACTGAAATATTTTGGAAGATATTCTTCCTCCTGCTGTTCCCCATTATATCTTCCTCCCACAAAACTGTTATAGCAATAGCCCAGCTGTTTTCTTGCCGCTCTGGATGTCTGCAGAAAAATCCTACACCATTGTACAGATGAAAGACCAGAATGCCTCAAAGCATCCCTGAGCTGCTTAACCTTATACGTTGCACATGCTGAAATCAAGGAATTAAAGAGGAGCAGAGGGGATGTGTGTACGTGTGGCGGAGGGGGAGGTTTAGGTCAAACATATGCACAAGCCTTTGTAGGGACGGAGCCTCCATATGTCCCAGAATCACAGAATAATTGTGGTTGGAAAGGACCTTGTAGATCACTGAGTCCAACCATACCTACAAGAATAAAGAACACTTAAATACCTGACCACCATTTTTTCATGTCATGCAAAAATTAAAAAGAAACAACAACCCAACCATACATTCATAGTCACAACAAAGATTATTTGAATTTGAAAACTAATTTGTCCAGAGCCTAACTTGCAATGGCTAATATTCTTGTTCTAGAACTAGGTTAGTCTTGCTGGCTCTCTACCAAATCCCACAAATACCCAAATTAAACTGGAGTAGTTCAGAACAGGTTTTCTGTCACTCTCACTTCTCATTCTGTGTCCTAAGTAAAAAGGTGCATGGTGTGCATTGCACCAAGTGGGCAGCAGAGCTGATCTTTGACAAGTCAACTACAAATGCATATTCCAGGGTTAAAGTCATTGGTATCAATGCGAGTTTTGTCTTAATACTGAAAGTGGATCAGAGTCCCCTCTGGGCTAATCTGTAGTGAACGCTTGTGCTATTGATAGAATATTCTAGGAGGATGAATATTCTTTAGGAGTACAGAAAAAGGAGTCAGAAAGAAAAGAAAGAGTAGTAGCATGAAAAAATATTTAATTAAGTAACCTCCCCTTTGCCAGTTCTTACTTCTTTTCTTTGTGCTGGGGAACCACCTATTTAATCAGGGAGTTTTAATCAGATGAGTGGTCTTTGCAGATGCAGGCAATTAGTACAGTGCTTGTCACAAAGTTAGGCTATCGAGTAATACTCTTTGGGATTTATGCCTCCTATGGACTATCAAGCTGGAAACCTTGCAATAGAATGAACCTTCATGAGTAAGCCTCATAAGCACGTGAGATTATCTTTAAGGAAATGATTAGACTCCTTTCAAGTATTTCAAGTGAAGTACACTCAACCTTAGATCCTCCAATTCATGAATCACATTTCTAGAATTTTATTCCCTGGAGCTCAGATCAAAAAACACAGCTTCTGCCAACCCTTGGGCTGGAACAGGTTTCTGTGAAAATCAGAATCATCGCATCGGTTTTACAGGCGACACGTATAGGCTCTAAATGTCTGATTAAAGCATAAGACTTATTTATTAAATTATTTTTAAAGTATTGGCAACATTTTTCCATGTTTGTAACATGTGAGAATATTTTTTGCCATGGTCACAAACACTTAAAATTGGATGGGTATTCAAAAGATGTCCTGGAGACTTAGGAAAGATAAAGTTTTACATGGAAGTTTTATTCTTCCTCTTTTGTTTTAATTTTTGTTTATGGTTTTTTTTGGGTTTAATTGCTATTGTGTGGCCGCTTGGTGCCAATTTATAGTTTTCAAAAACATGGTGAAGTAGTTCATATATAGAAGAAAACATCAATAACACTTCATGTTCAGTCTTACATGTACTTAGTCCTCATGCTTCCAAAGAAACTGAATTGGTTCAGAAACCTGAATTCCTGTTAAAAAATTGAGAGTGTGCTGCTATTTTTGTAACTTACTTGCCCACCTTATTATTTAAGTAATTGCCTCCTCACCCACCCGCCATGTTTAGGAAAGAGAAGAACTTTGTACAGATGCATTATATAAGACAAGAAAAAAAAGAAAAAGGGGAAAACAAAACAGAAAAAAAAACAACCCCAAGGAAATTAGAAAAGAAGGGGGGGGGAAAAAAAGAAGAAAGTAAAAAATTAACAAAGAAGGTGCCCATTTATAGAGCTGCAGAAAAGAAGCCTCAGCCTCCAGGTCAGGAAAGACTTCCTGTTCCCAAAGAGGTGATTAATCATGGGCTTGAAGTTAAGCACACGCTTACATGCCTTGCAAATTTGGGATATAGGAGGAAATTGTGTGCTGAGTAGAACACCCTAATTTTATTTCCTAAAATGTCATCATCTCTTTAAGATCTTGTCTGTTCTGTCTGACTGGAGAATTGATAATCACAGGACAAAATCGATCAAGTCTCTGGAGCAACTGATTGCCAGCAGGTCAGCTGAAGCATATCCTGTGCTGGGGACTAATTGGTGGAACTTTCCATTGTCAAGGAATCTGCTGGGGAAGACTGTGAAACCCAGCTTAAGTATTTCTGATTTTATTAGTATGAGAACAGAAATTTGGAACAGATCCTCATTCTTTACATTCATCCTCACTTGCAGGTATCTGGATGTTAGAAAAAAAAAAAAAAATTAATGGACAGATTCTTACTTGTATTCTGGTACCTCTGTATAGCTGCATAGGAAGGGCCTTCATGTGAAAACCAAGAAAAAAAATGGAACTGAATTATAAAGTGGTATAAATAGCTTCTCTGTAAATGTGAATCTGACCTTAAGTATAAAGTTCTTCCCCAGAGTGGAGGAACAGCATTGTTAAAAAATAGAGAGGCCTAAGTTCAGGAATGTAATTTCTTTGCAGACGTTCATCGTGAAAAAAGAGAAGACAAAAGCTCGTTAGGAAAAGACAGTGTGATACATAAACCCATTTACCTCCAGGTAAATGAGGAGTAGTTCTCCTGAAATCAACAGATTGCTATAAATTGAGCCTGGAGCAAGATAGAACTCCAAGATAACATTTGATCAAGTTACCTCCCTTATTAGAGGGATTGTCGGCTCCAGCCTGCAGCACACGAGGATAAAGGGAAAATGCTTGAGAGCTAATTAACAAGTTACCAGCTGAGTGGGTCTCATTATTTTGAAATGTAAATGCTTTTGTTGATTAAATCTGGACCATTAGCTCTGCTCAGTGATAGAGGAAGTTTCATCAGAAGTGAAAAAAGAGGAAGCAAGGAGTTTTTGGTGTTGTGATGGCCATTGAAAGAGCTTATCCGTTGGGAATGTCCCAAGAATGTACAGAGAGCTGAAAACGTGAGCTTTTTTATTTTAATTTGTCCTCTGGAACTGGAGCTGTGTGAGGAAAAACACGGCTTGCACGGACCAGCAGTTGCCAAACAGTCAGTTTAATGACAAGACAAATTCCTGTTTGACAGGATCTTGGTAATGTTTTGTGTAAGTTCTAGTGCGGAACAGACAAATTTCTTCTCAGATCCTTACCATAGATTTTTATCTACTCCCGATGCCTGGAGTTCTTATTCATGAAACCAGATTTCTGCAGACGTAAAAAGACACGTAGTGAATTTAGACACCTTCCCAACTGACTTGCACATGAATACTCACCTAATTTAAACCCCCACTGAAAGGCAGATATTTTAATATACGAGGTCAAATTCTATCTTGATTATAGAGCAAGAGAAAAGAAAAACATTGAAGTTAGCAAAACAACCATGGGTAACAAAGCTGTCCTTTCAAAACTTCTAGTCCTGTGGTGTGGATTTCTGGATCTGAACTCTGCAGTCAGCTTCTAAACAACCTCTTCTTGACCTACGTCAGGGAGCCAAGACCACAGCATTTGGATTTTGCAATCCCCTTTTTTTCTGTCTTCTTTCCAAGTGCAGCAGGAGTCTTCCCAGGCATTTCATTACCAGGAATCATAGTGATCTTCTGTCTACCTTGGGAGAGTGTTCTATGAAATGCAGTTACCGATACACTGAATGACCAAGGGACTAATAGGATTACCTGAAGTATTAGTCCACAGCTATGCAGCTCAGTCACCCTGTCAGAAGTACCATAATCTGTGTGCTGCAACTTTCACATCAATAGTGAGCAGTATTTTTCATGAAGTTTGTGGTGAAGGCTTTATGTAGGCTGCCCAAACTTGCAACTGCGGGCTTATCTCCAGCTCCACTACACTGATTATTGCTCAAGTTCTTGGGATACAGAGAAAATATGTGCGGTAATTGAAAAGATGAGCCCCAGGAATAACTGGAAGGCCTCATTATGTATTGGCTGGAGCACAAGATGATTCCTCCTTCTTGTTTAACAAGAAACCACCATCTACTTTGCTCCTCATTCTGTCCAAATACAGTCGGGCTTTATTTTACTCATTCAAGAAATAGAACCTGCACCCCTTAACATGAAAATAATGTAGGTTTGTGTCACGGTAGCACCAAGAAGAGCCAATTAGGGGCATGGTGCCCATTACATTAGGTGCTATACAAACTTCTGAAGGAAACTATCTATGATAAAGATGTTTACTTTTAGTTTAAGAGAAAGCGTCGGCACCCAGGGTAGGAGGGAGGTGGAGAGTTAGGGGAATATATGGTTATGGAGACCAGCTTTGAGAATGTAAAATGGGTAAAGATTTTGAATTCTTCTTTTGGAGCCTGAGGCCCAAGTAATGGGATACCAGTAGGATAGTTAAAATCATGTTCCTTTGAAATGACTTGTCTCAGCTTCTAGCTCCATCAACTGACTAGCAATTGTTTTCACTGCAAAGTGAAACAAAAAGTGAAAAAAGCACAAAGTGAGCATGCCCGATGCTTTTCATATGTGTTTAATATAGCACTAGTAGAGCGTTATCCCAAATGACTTATACCCTCTCAAACAACGACAGCTCTAGGAAAAAGCAAATATTGACACTCCAGTAATGTTTACCCATCAATCAGTGAGCAGTATACAGCACTCAGGGCACCTTTGTTGCAGGAATCAATTAGGAAAATGGAGAACTGAGGTCCTCCAATTAGAAGTATATAATAAATGCTGACATTATTGAAAGCATCCACTCTGCAAATCTTTCTGAAGCTATGCATTTAGCTGCTTCTCAGTTGGTAACACTGGAAACTCCCACTCCAGTTGACTACCTCCCAGTATCCATACCTTCCATTTTAATGTTATGTCCCACGTGTGGAAATAGATGTTTGTCACCCTAGATCCACACAGCCTCCACCTATTCTTCTTCCAAAATGATCAGTACTGGCTTTATCAGAGGACAGAATTTTGCAGTGGAGGAAATGCTGAAAATACTCTCCCAGGGAATGTTTCCTGCAATTCCTGTTAACTGTGTGTTAACCTGATGTAGACTTCATATAATCTTATTCCATGACATCTGTCTTTTTTCCTGCAAACACTTCTTTCTTTCTTGACTGATACTGTTAAGCCTTCCCACGTACCAAAACATTGAGATTTGAAAATAAAGGGCTGGAGTCTTGAGTAAGTTCTCCTTCCCCATTTTATACCACCACCAAGGCACGGGGGAGTCAGCCTTCACACAGTGAGGGCTGGATTTCCAGCTCTTCTATGTCACTGGAGCCCTCAAAGGAGTTAGAGGAGATCAGTGAATCGAACCCCAAACATTCAGTGAATGAAAGTTGTTCCTGTCTCCAGTGCATGGGGTAGAATTTCTTAGAGGAGAAATTCAGTGACCACTCCAAGCGACTGCATCGGGGACAGACCATTAGTGTGTTTCCTGTATGCTGCTATCTGTGTCTGTTAACATTCACAAATGTCTCAACATCTCACATTTTCCCGTTACAACCTCTATAATTTGTCATTGCTTCTCCCAGGACAAATATTTGCTGTGGAAAGATTAATCTGATTGGCTTGGTTTTAAGACCATAGCTTTTTCTTCTCCTTCTTTTCCAATAGCTTTGTTATTGGTTTTGGCAGCTGAGTCACAAGAAGATGTTACACAAAGGGTGTTTACAGTATAATGAGGTTCAGTGGAGTTGAAAGCTAAAGTTCATTAGCCTCACATTTAAGACTATTAGAGCAGAGAGGCTATAGTGAAGCATTGTGTTTGTCATTTGCACAGTGTTTCTGAAAAGCAAACAGCATAGATTCTCCGGACACTTACTGGCTTCCTTTCTAGCCTCCCAGATGATTTTCATTTGCAACAGAGTCCAGCATTGCAGAATGGAGATTGATGGAACCATTCAGCCCAGTGTCAACAAGTGTACGTAACCTGTGCTCTGACCATCACCAAAGTTACCAGGAGAATGAATCAGAAGGGATTTGAGCAAAAGATACTGTTGGTGCCATAGTGACCGTGCAGTTGCTAAGGATGTTATTAGCACTCCGATTGCAGGAACGGGAGACTTAATTGCTATGTCCTCATTCCATTTCTCCAGGGGAATACCTGTTTGCCAATTCGAAAAGACAAAAAAACCCCGCCTCTTGATTTTATGGCATCTGATGCCAGCATGTGTTTGACCCTGAACATCTCCTTTATGAAACTAGAATACTTCACTTATTCACTGAGTGCAGCATGTGCAATGCTAACAATTGCCCTTTTTCTTTCCTTTTTTTCTTTTTCTTTTTCTTTTTCTTTTTTGCTTACATTGCCCCTCCTATGCACAACACTCACTTGCTAGTTCACTCGCTAGTGAAAAGAAAAATGGCACTGTGAAGATGGTATAAAAAAAAAGCTCAGCGTAATAGAGATGGATCACTCAATCTGTCCATGGCCTCAAATAAAACTGAGTGAATTTAACAGGTTAGGTTACGGTTAAGAAGCTGAGTTGTTTCCATGGATATAATATAATTTCCTATTATCACAAGGAGCCATTTATTTATTTTTGCATTTCTGAGTCATTTAGGCAGTCCCTTTATGTGAGTGAAAATATGTTTCTTATCCCACTCCCTGCTGTTGTGTGTTCTATTAATATCATACTAGTTGAAATAGATGGGCACACTAGAAACTCTCTGGTTTTGAATTTGTTTTTCAGATTTCTTTTCCTTTTCTTTTTTTCTTCTTCAGGCAGCTATTTTTATAAACCAGTTCAAAATCCCTCAGGCACTCTTAATACAAGTTTCATCCATTTTAAAATCACAGGGCTTAACCCTGCAATAACAGTCCACAAGGATGCAGGAGTCTATGTAAGGTTTGTGTTGTCTTTTATCCCTTTCAGGTAAGGTGGAGGTAACACTGTATTTCCTTAGCTTTCCAAAAGGAAGCATCAGATACTCAGAAGTGGCCCCAGTTCTGACTGTTTCTATTTGATTAAAACAAAAGGAAAAAAGCTAGAAGCTGTTAGAAAAGAAGCTAATGTGAATAGAAGGGGAATATTGCTGTGAAATATATCAGTCCCTGCAGTTTACCAGCAACCACAATTACCAAATTGGGTAATTCTATTCTTCTTGGGTAAATCTGTTCTTCTATTCACTTTAGCTTCTCCCCTCCTCTCATCAAGGACATTCCTGGTAGCTGCTGCCGTGGATGCTGTTGCCCCTTTCTTCATGGCAAAAGCTAACGAGGCACTGGTAAATTTGACCCTTTTTATGCTCCCCATAAACTCTTCGAGTTGTTTCTCTTCACTCTGCCCATCCTCTGGCTCTGTTTGGATTTTAGTAAAGTATGGACACTCCACGCAGGGATCTGGTGCCATGTCACGCTTGGCTCTGTACATGCAGACTCTAAAGAGAATACCAAAGAGCTTATTATCTAAAGAGACGAAGCACAACAGGTTTACAAAGGAAATCAGTGGAGAAAATTAATGCAGCATGTTCCCAGATGAGCCAATCAGTTCCCAGCCAAGGGAGGTGACAGATGAGAGCTCAGAGTCCAGGAGCTGGAGACAGAAGACCTGACTTTCAAATCCAACTCGGCTGTTCTTGCGCGTTTGAAACAATGGGGAATTAAAGCACACGGACTTGATGGAGGTGCCCTCTCCTTGATGAAGGCAAGGGGATTGTACTGGGGGCTCCGGGCAGTTACCTGTGGGTTCCTGAAGTCACATAAGCTGAATTGTGTTATTACTGATGTCGGTAGCAGAAGCAGGATGGCACTGAAATGAAGACCCTCTTCACAGCCAGCATGACCCAGTTAGCTTGTGGCAGACATCAGTCAGGATGCCCTAGTGCCCCTGGCTTAGCTCTTGCTTTGCCCCGCACTTGTCTCCCCATTATGTGTCACTATCTCCTCATGCTACATACTGCCTAGGTAGCAAGGTATGTGCACTGTGGAAGAGGTGCTGTCTTTGTTTTAAATGTCACTATCATACCCTGATCTCTTGGCATTGGTCTTAAGAGCCACAGAAATAGAAGTTAATACATAAATCCTCCCATCTTAACAATATGGGAAGGGTGGGCTGGTCATGATGCCATGATGCATATTCCCACCCTCCCTAGGAATCTTCAACCCTAGGTTGTCACTCCATGATGGAACACGTATTACCATCTTTTGAATGTAACCTCACAAGCTTTCTCTTTGTGGGCAAGTGCCTCTGTCTCTTTGATCTTTCTCGATCATACATTTTGGTTCACATACAACCCATCTTATGTCCTTGTCTCTGCCAGTGGGAGGGCAGTAATTTTGAAAGGGCATTAATGGTCTGTCATCTCATACGTGCTTCAGCTAGATGAATGAAAGTGCCAGCTCTTCCAAAGGACCACTGGACAGTAAGCAAATATTACTTAAAGGCAAAGGGCTACATAGGTGACTCTGCTGGTGTAGGCAAACAGATAAGACATGAACAATCTACCCGGAGAGGGAATCTGCAAAAGAACAGTCAGAGAGCAAGAGATAGGAACAACAGTTTTGAGAACAGCTATATTGGTGTCAGTCCTACTTTCCTGAAGTCCAAGGGAAATGTGTCAGTGCCTACAAATAACAGCAAGATCAAGACATGAGAACTTACCCGCTCATTGCCTACCACTTGCATTGAATATGCTGGTATTATCTATTTTCTCAGTCACTTTATTGAGCTGAGGAAACAAGCCTGGTAAAATGTGTCATACATCTTCCCCAGGAACAAGTCCGCAGCATCAGAATGTTTTTGATCTAGGACATCATTTTCCTCTGTTGTTACTAGCAAAATCGGTGGTATCACTTTATGAGTCATCCTGTACAGCAGCAGTTTTTGAAGGTGTTCTGCTTTCTAATGCTGCGTATCTTTTAATAAGTCTTTTTCCAAAGTCTTCAGGCCCTAGGAAGCCAATTTATAACACGTCTTTTTTTAAATACGTGTGCCAGAAACCCACACATTCAGCAAGTCAAGCACAGGAGCTTGATATTAAATTCTTAAACCTGTGGCTGAGATCCTAAAAATAAACACCAGTATTTTCAAGAGGGATGAAATCTAAAGAGCTTCAACCCCACATCAAAAATTTATGTATTTGGTCCTTTTGAAAAGTCAGAAAATAACAGGAGACAGGGCTTGTAATGCAGGACTCATTTGCTAGCTAGTGTGAAGTTTTACAGCATTTTACACTGGTTTCTCTTTAGAGTGATACCCATCCTTTAGAGGACCAGACCAGGATCTGGGAATTTTCAGCACCTCTTATTGTTGACCTGTTCTCCTGGCTGCAGTTTCACCTTCTATAAAATGAAAGGTGGAGATGGAGGATAAAAATGTAAGGGGAAAAGAGAAAATGATGGTGACCAGATTTCTGAAGCAGATTGAAATCTCCTGATGGAAACAGTCAGCAGTTATTATGGGACACCATATTCATACCAGTCTAGATGTATACAAATAGGCTTGGCCTTCCTAGGGAAAGGAGCCCCTGAATTTGTTGCTATATTTACACAGGGATGTATATATAATTATTATAGGACTGCACAGTCCTGATGTAATGACAGGGAAATTGCTGTTCTGTTCTATGACTGTCATATAACCTGTCCTCGTCCCCATAAATCATTGCCCAGTTACACGGCTCTGCTGGAGGAACTTCTGTTACTTCCCCAAAGCCATAAAAAATAAATCTAAACTACCTGGCTTTTGGAGAGCAAACAGTGCCTGTGCCTGGAAAATTACTTCCCTGGCAATTCTTTATACTAGCAAAGCATGTTCTTTCTGTGCAGGCAGATCCCAGGGGGAAAGAGCAGTCAGCATTCCATAACGTGGGATCTCAGTGGTAAGACTGGGCCTTGGGTGTTTTGTTTTGTTTGTGTTGTTTAATGTTAGTTTGGGGGGGTTTTTTTGTTTGTTTGGTTTAGGTTTTTTTATTCATGACTATCAGTCTCCTACGCGACAAAATGGGTAGGAGGTAAAATAGCAACTAGGCTAATAACAAAACTAGGGGAAATCCCAGCCTGAGTCATTGTAGGAAAGGGAATTAGCAGTCCTCTGGAGCCTTGTGACACTAATTCAACAGAAAAAGTTGTGCAAGATTATCATCTTGTCACCTGATGAAGCTGTGGGGCATGTGCTTAACGGGTCTTCCTAACTGTAGAGCAAAACTCCTTCTTTGCCTTGCTTTCTGCTTGCTTTTAAAAAAGCAGTATTTTAACACTGAAGAGTGAGACAGTCCTCTTTTCAGCAGGAGCTAAATTCACATACAAACCAGATTTTGTTCCCCGTTGGCTTTAAATGGGAAAAAAGCCTGGCAATTCCTATAGGCTTGCTCTTGCTTTTCAAGCCACAAACGGGATCAGAATCGGACTGTAGTCACTTCCATAAAGGCAGCTCCTGCATAGCTTATAGCTTCCTCATTTCACTACACAGGTCTTGTCCGAGATCTCTTCTATAAGAAAGATGTGTTGTTTTAGGGCAGACACCTGCTTTATCTCTAAGCATTTATGCTGATACTCCTAAGCATAGTCCTACAAACCAGAAAGTTGTTCAAGTGCGTTACTAGAGAGTGCAATGGTCAGTTCTAGCACTTCCACAGGGAGCTGCAGTGCAATAGCAAGGTGTTTTGGCTTGCCCAACTTTCCAAAGGATCAAAGAACTCTCAGAACAACCTTTGGCTGAACACTGGTATGTCCAAAAAAACTCACCAATCTCTGTAGGTGCCACCCTTGCTCTAAATGTCCTGCGGGTTCTTTCCTATTTTCGAGGGCTTTTAGCATGTACATTACTTTAATTAACATGCAGTGTAAGTTATATGTTGATACTGGCTCTTATTGTATATGACTACATATTACATAGCTTCTCAGCATTCAAGCCTCTTTTCTCATCATCCTCTTGTGGTTTTGGTTCAGGTCTTTTCATGTTGGAAATGCAGTTGAGTCAGCTCTGTCTAATAATCCTCATCATTTCCACAGAAAACAGTAATACAACCAAGCAGCAGAATTAATGAAGTCTGTTTTCCTCTGAAATTGTGTCCCTGCCCACACAGAGTCTGTAACCCACTTCTCCTCATAAGTGTGCCAAAAAACACCCTCAATTTTCTCTGCCCTCCTCTTGGAGAGGCACCCCCCTGATCTTTTCAAACAAGGCCTAATTACCGACCTCATCACCCCCCCCCTTCCCTCTCAAAGGCACTAATGTGGGATCTGTACTCCATGCAGCCACTTTTTTTTACAGAGCTTCTTAGTTCTGTTGCTTCTTTCCCATTGCCATTTGTCTGAAGGCAGCCAGCTGGTTCACGAGTTATTAAAGAGGGGCTGAGAGATCGATGGTGTGATCTCTCAGGCCTTACTTCTTTGGGAAAAGAGGATAAAACCACAAGGTGATTAGAGTCTAAGACTTTACATCGCTGGACCTGGGGCTTTAGATGTGCCTTTATCCCACAGAGCTGGTGATTTTGTTGAGAAGTTATTGTGTATGCTTCCACATATTATCTAATCTTTACATTTTACCATCATCCACGGAGGCCAAGAGAAATGTTTTAGTACAATGGTTGATTTGTCTAGTTGGCTGTAAGAGACAGGGAACTGCATTTAACCAAGGCAACAATTCCTTTCTTTTTAAACAGCTTGGAAGTTTCCAAGGACCTTGTCTGACTCCTGATTCCCCTGCCTTACTGTTCCCGGTCTTCTAAATTGGCACATGTTGCCAAAAGCGCCTGCTGCCCAAGGAGTGGATGGCATGGCTTTCTGTTGGGCTGTCAACATAGTTCTTTTAAGCAGTCAGGGATTTGTTGTTGTATGAAAGAAATCTCTCCCAGACATCTATCAAGTGAATGGTCTCCACAGAATTCCCAACCCAAGTTGCCATGGGAAACTGGGTAGAAAGGTTTCAGAAAGCAAGTTCTGGTCTCCAGCATGTTAGGAGTTACAGGGTCAGATCCAGCATTGCTAAGGCCAGGAGAAATTTGACTATGGTCTCAGTGAGTGCAGAATTAAGCCCACCACCACTTAGCTACCATGGTGACAGAAACGTTAGAAATTTCTGAGACATTGCGGGTGTGCTGGACTGGTTTCAAGCTTAAATTTTGAATAGTCTGTACAGCAGGTTTAACATTGACCTTTAAATTCTAGCCAACTATATTTTCTCCTAAATTTATTAAATAATATTTATATGTACATCTTGGAGGTACATTGTGGGTTTGCAAATTCTCTTCATCTAGTAAAAATGACTGCTCAACAAAGGATGATTTCCCTTTAAGCAGCTTCTGTTTCCACTCCCATGTTTGGAAAATGCTGCTGTTCTTTAGTGAAGAGCCCTCTGAGACTCCCTGGCTTTCTGTGAGGTCAGAACTCCTCACCTGCTTGCTGTAGTCTGCTCCTGACACATCATCATATTAATGTTCCTGGTGGGTTTCTCTGTGTTTGAAGCTGAGGAAGAGGTGGAGTCAGGAATTTCACAGAATACTGTAGCACCATGTCAACATTTGGGTTTAGTCCACTAAGTAAAACCTGCTGCTCTTCATATTGAAATCTAAGGTCTCTCTCAAAAAAGGGTGAGCTTTAAGCAGTGTGCATGTCAGTAGAATACCTGTTAAACATGTGTGCTTTTCATGGCTTTTCTCTAGAAAAGCAAACCGAGAAATTTCCACTACATTACTAAAAATATTGCATAAGAGAAATGTGATAGACAAAAAATACTGATTAGCTCTAGGGTGCTATGCGGCTTTAACAATTTCTTTTCCTTTGAAGCCATTTTGCATTTTAAAGCTCTGTGGCTCTGTTTGAATGCTACAGGATCACGAGTAGGTCACTGACCGAGACCCCAAAGATCTGGGCCCACTCTGCGTTCTGCAGTCCACATTGCAAGCTGGTTTTCTTTCCCCTCAGTTCACATGTGCTTTGTTGAGTCTCTTGCAACTAAGAGTAAGACTTTCAGTAGCCATGTAAGCCTCACTGTGTTGGTCTCACTGGAGGTACTATAGTCACGTAAAGGGTAATATTTTTGCTGTTTAAAACCAGAACTCTAATGTAGTTCTGCAGTAGGTGTCATTGTATTTGATTATACAGGGAGGTGAAATACATAGTGTCTATCCCTGAAAATTTACTGTATGGGAAAGTGCCATTTTAGTCTGTTCAGAAAATAAATAGCTTATTCTTTCCTAGTCACTTTTGCATCAATATAGCCCCTCTGAGGGGACCTTCACCTGGCAGATGACTGAAGAATAAAATAGCTACATCAGTGGGACTGACCAGACTCCCTCATCTGAGTGATCCTGACTACGGAGTAGGTGTAGGGTTAGAACAAGCTTTGTCTCAACAGCTATCTTAGAGAACTGAGCTGGAGGTCCTGATTTTCCTTGAAAGATGGTGAAAGAGCTCAATCTTCTGCTGCTATTATTGAGAAAAGCGTACAATAGATACAACATCAGATTCTCGGTAACCTGGACAAAACCCACATTACAACTGGAAAAAAGCCTCGTGACTGTCTATCTGTACAGTCAAACAGAAGTGACAACTTCTGGAACTCACTCTTTTTCAGCCCCTGGGACACTGCGGGTCACAAGATAGATAATTAATGGGTGAAGTCAGTGGCTGTCTCTGAATCCTCAAGAGTCCATGGGATCCACAAAAATAACTAGGACAAGTAAGACTTGCTAAACAAAACAGGTATATATATGAAATGTATATGTATTTGAAATACATATTTCCTGTGCTCAGCGAAGTCATACGTACCGGAAGAGGTTGAAACTGAAGGTAAAAGTGGAACTCTAAAGTTGTGGAAGAGGAGAGGTTGGGACTTCAATGACTCAACTAGACAACCATCCCCAGAAATGTACCCTAGGAAGCAATCCTAGGAGAGAGATGATCTTTCATTGGCCTTTTTTGCCATTTCTAACTTTTCTGATTCCTCACACTTCCTTGTCCTTTAAATAGAACAGGGCTCCTATCAATCTCTTGATCTGTTCTCCTGGCACACACAGTGACAGTCCTATGTGCAGATGGAACCAGGGGAGTTTTACTACCTTTTTTTTTTTTTTTTTTAAAAAAAAAAAGCCAAAACTGCTTTTGGATTCACTGTTTCTCCACCCCCATCATTCTGCTACTTCTTTCCATTTCTTTGCCGCTTATATTGCATGACTTTTATCCCACTTGTAAGATATATACCTTATTTTATAACATTTCTCCTGCACTAAAAAAAAGTGCTAAGTCAAGCAGTTACCAGAGCTGGAAGTTCTAACCTTCCTCCAGTTGGCACAGCCATCATGTAATAGGCATCATGTTAACTTTAAGGATAGATTATTATTATTGAGCTTGTATTACCTTGGCTGCTTGCCCAGCATGACCTTGGTAACTCAGGGTCGCAAAAAAAAAGGAGTAATACTCTGGTCCTACTCAACAAGACACAGGATCAGCATGATGAAAATGGCCTCGGCCGTCAAGAATCCTTTAAATTTGGCTCTCTGAATTAAATTAAAAAATAATATAGATTGCTTTCCATGAATGATTACTATTAACCCTTATTCCCCTTCTTCCTCCTTCCCAAGACTATTACTGATTCCCAGTTGCTCAGATGCTGAGAACATCCTTGGATAACGTTTTGGGGATTTAAGGTACCAAAAGGTTTATGAAATTAATGGGATTCTATAGGTAGCAAACAAAAGACAGCTGTATAGATTTCTCACTGCACAAGTAGCTTGATACCCGCCTCTGAGATGGGAGCAATGCCAAGGAATGCATTTGGGCTGTGCACTCTTGTGCAATCATTTCCCCAACAGAATTACATTCTTCTGGTGCAGCACAGTTTGTCCCTCCTGAGCATGACCTTTTTTCTAGTATTTCCTAGTGAAGTGTTTGACCCAGGGCTGGCTTTCCCAGATTTCTACAGCTAGATAAGGATCCATTCAAGGGTTTTCAAAATCACACCATAACTGGTTCATGTCAATCTCACAGATAACTGGTGAAGCAAGCAACAGCGAATTCAGAGACAGTTCCAATATCACAAGTGTTCAACCACAAGGGGCATTGTTTATCCAAAGGAAGATTAATTTTTCAAGTAGAAGCTAAAGCACAAGCCCCCCTGAACCAAATTTAAAGTATCCTTCATTTGTTTCTAACTAGGTGGTTTGGAAAAAACTAAAAAAGTCACAACATGCAAATCTAAAGAATATTCAGAAACAGTGACTGAAGTGGGAAGAGAGAATTTGGAGTAAAGCGACCTTTATCATAGATTCTTGTGTTTCTGTTTTCTTTTTAGAAACTAGGAACACAGGCATTAAATAACAAACTTTTTTTTTGTGGTAGGTGATGGCAGCAGACGGAGGATCCTTGCTACAATCAGTTGGTTGGCCTGCCCTTGCCCTACCAGTAAATGACATAAAACCCCGTACTGCAATCTCAGGGTGGAATCTTCTGTTGTGTGACTCTGGCAAATAGACTTTTACACCTAATTATCACAGAGTGAGCTGCCTACTCTTGTGTTCCTTGAGGCCTCGTTATACCTGTGCTTAGTATCTCTCTCCTTAGTTTCAGTCCTTCCATCCAGTGCCTCACTGATCAGAGCTAAGTAACATACCTTGGTAATCCTTTTCCTCCTCATCCCTCTTCCAGGTAAAGCTGTATGGGTGTTTGAGAACAGGAAGGGTTTGTATTTTCAAAGCAAGGTCTGTCTCTTTTAGACACTCATGCACAAGAAGCTGAATCTAGGAAAAATGGTATTATTAGTCCATCTGTGACCTATCCATTTCTTCTTTCCCACAGAGAAAGCCAGTGTTATTTACAACTTTCGCAGCACAATAAATTTCCATCATTTTCACAAATGCTCTCTCTCCTCTAGGGATTTTCCATTGCAGTTGGTACTATGCAATCCCAACCTCTTGCCCTAAATTGCATTGCCTTGATTTGAGGCATTCCCCCACAACAGAGTGCGTCTGTGATGGGATGTACCTTGGGTCAGTATTCCAAGATGAATTAAAAGGTGTGAGCAAGACACTGCACTGTCTCTTTCTGCTTGCCACTGGCTGCCTTATGAATAGCATACTCATATTGTTTACCAACTTGTGGAAAAGAAGCTGGTTTTATGAATGCCTCCTGTGCACATAAACAGACACCATGAGATTTGGCAGACAGGAACAAGTGATGACAGGCTGTCATCAAATTATTCCTTTATATTTTGTACCAAGAAGGATCATCCAGATTCATTTGAAGGAGGATGCAGGAAAAATAAAATGCATTTTAGACACAGTTCTGATTAAGAGTACCCAAGTTTGCTAATTCTAGTGCCCACTCATAACTTCTGTTTGTTTTTTCTTATTATTGGTCCCCTCTCAGCTTAGCAGTACTGAAAACAAAGCAGCCTTGGCCAGCCATTTATGTGGAAGGAAACTGAGCACAGCACATCTCGTCAAAGGAATGGGTTCTGCTGTGATTTTTGCATATGGTATAACTGGACATCCTATCTAGTCAAGAAAAGCTAGCTCTGGATGAAGCCAGAAGAAGACAGAGGGAATGAGACAAAGCTTATCAGGACCCTGAATATCTACAGGCTGTAGGCTGAGGAAACCCAAGACCAGCTTGGGATGCTTCGATTTCCATTCAGAGCCTGACCTTTCTGTCTGAAGTAGGTCCCAGGCTACTTTGGAAAAAGGAGGGTTTTGGCTAGAGGGATTTGGGACACAAGTGGTTAGGTCTTCAGCTGTCATAAATCAATAGTCTTCCATCTAGGATAATATCTGAAAGACACTGAGAACATCTTTCCGTGTTTCTGAGCAGGTTTGTTCCAGTTAAGACCGCTTCCAGTTTTCATACACAATCTAAGATGTTCAAATCTGAGAGTTTTTTGCTTAGAATATAATCTGCACTAAAGAATAATATTTGAGTGTATTTCTGAAGCGTAAACAGTTTATCAGGAAGTAACAACTTGCATTGCAAATGTTTCCCCAGGAAGGTTAACCGACAGAAGTGTTTTCCTCACTCCCATTGAAACTGTAGGGTTTTGTGCTTCCATCATGTGATGCTCTAAGAAATGAGGATACACACGGTGGTTTAATATTAGAGTTCCCTCGTGATATCTCTACTTCCCTTAATGAGGGCAGTGTTGCTAACTTGTTAGGAGCCTGAGGATTGTATCAAATTAACATAGCATGGAAGAGAAATTAGCAGAGGGAAGAGCTCTTTGCATGAAACGGAATGAGATCACTGATGGCCCTTTCTTCCTTTCTTAATTTTTTTTGTTGTTGTTTTTTTGTATTACAGACAAAATGTTCACAGGGATAATGTAGAACACTGTTACTCAGAACTGGGATGCCCATGTTTTTATTCAATAACCTGAATGACTAAAAGTAATGAATCCTTCTCAATACTAACAGACATGATTTGGGTGTTTAACTGTGATAATGAAAGGGAAGGGGCATGGCTCTTGGTAAAATGATTGGGGAGAAAGAACAATCAATGAAAGAAACTTTTAGTTTTGCATGGTAACTTTTAGTTTTGCGTGTGTTTACATGTGAGTAAATGGAAAGTCGCACTGTTACTTCAGTAGGATAATGCTGTGCCTTCGGCTGACGTGCACGAAATCAGAATGCAGCTCTTTCCATACTTCATCATAAAGCACAACCTGGCAAGGGTCAGAGAAAGCAACAAAGGAACGTGGGAGAGAGAAAGACAGGTAATGAATTAATGCAAACAAGGGGAATTTCATTAGAGACAGCCATACTATGTTTTTCTTTAAAATTTTCCTTTGCAAAACACAGTTGATAAAATACATCCTCTGTAGTGATTTTCGTCAGCCAGGCATATCAGTCTTCTAGAAGCACAAAAGGTACACAGAGAAGTCAGCAAACTGAGAGGGTGTGTGAAATATAGAGCCCGGGTAATGTTTTAAAGATCAATTTGCTGCAGCCTTGGCCTTTTAGTGATTGTGGCTTGCTTGTGCAATGGTAGCTCCTAAAAGGGGCTGTAAGTACTCATTGCAGGGTATCTGTTCTGCAGTGACAATGGGGCCAAGGTGCTACTTCCACACAACCTTCATCTGTGGTTTCACTATGCAAAGTGAATAATTGCTGGTAGATCCAAGGAGCTGTAAGCTCAGGCATGATCAGTGTGCTGACAGCAATAGACATTCTTCTAGATAATGATTATTGCAAAATAGGTCTTTTTTTTTTTTTTCTTTTTCTGGCAAAGTCTTCCTCTCTGCTTCTATTATTCTTGAATTCTGGGAATGCTGGAAGTAAAATCTCCCCTCATCCCCCTTCCTAAGTGCCATGTGCAGGGTCATCTTTCCCTGCCTGATGGTGGTTATTACAAGAAGAGCTAATGAGGGACTGAGGCAATCAACAGAAACCTGCCAATTAACTTTGGGACACACCTGGTTGTATCTTGCAGTGGTAAACAATTTTATCAAAAGATATCCCAAATCAGCAAAACCAACTCCCTTCTTCTCTGGCTCTAGGCATACAGGCTGTGCAATGTCTCTGAATCCAGGAAAGAAGCCATGGCTGGCATCACTTTTGTACCCATATAGTCATCATGGGTTAGTTTTGGAAAGTGCTTGGTGGCAGCCCAAGCTTGGGTTGGCTTTGGTAAGGTGAGCATGTGGGCACTGGTCCCCAGAGAGCACTGCCATCTGCTGCTGGTGACGCTGGGGAGCTTCACTGCCGTTTGCCAGCAAATGGCTGTGAAACACTCGTGGTCAAACCCCACTTGCTTAAAGATGGCTCACAGTCACGGGCCAGACAGACTTGCCTTGTTTGTTACAGTTCCAAAGACACAATATACAAATGTAAATATAAAGACTTATGAGTCACGTTGGAAACTAAACATAAGTTTGGGGAGTGATGCTCCTGTGGGGAGAAGTGCTAATTAGTGACACCCTCTGCTACAGAGCCCAGCAACAGACGGGTCTTACTGTAAATGAGTGGTTGGTCTGGAAGGACTATGCTCTGGGGAACCTGCAGGAGTTAGACGGATTTAGATACACCAGTTGGTAATAATCTGTGGACAATGAACGCAGGAGAATTTGTACCGATAAAATGACAATAAGCTGTGCTTTGGAAAAGTGACTGTAAGAGTTTACCTTTTTTCTTTCTTTTTTGTAACAGTCACAAGTCAAGTGATACGCATCCTTCTCTTGGCAGCATTGGAAGAGAATTGAACAAAAATTGAAACTCTTGAACTGCATTTGCCATCACTAACCTTCAAGCAGGCGGGGGGGAAAAAAGCATACCCTTCCCCAAACTTGAAAATAGCTTGTTGAAAATGTCCAGTTAGAACACTCTTGGTTTTCAAAGAAGAACATTGAAATTTGCTAAGAAAATCAGAGATTTTTAAAATTTTATTTTCTTTTTCTTCTTCCCTGGAAAAAAAAAAAAAAAGAAATTCTTCCCAGGAAAAAAAAAAAAAGAAATTTAAAAAATCTATCCTATTATTTGTAATAACCAGGGCTGATGGAAATATTTCTGGGATGCAGGACTCCTGAATTCGAAAGCAGACAAGAGTACAGGCCTTCTATAAGTCCTTCTGCAGAGTCAGCCCCAAAGGATTACGGTGTTTTTAAGAAAGGCATCCCTCTGTAAATAGACTTTCTTTAGGTGCCATCTGTAATCAAATCCCTTAGGAGTCTGACTTGAGAAAACTTGTTGCCAGCAGTCACACAGTTTTGGAAGTTGAAGATGCAAAGAAATCACTGTCTGGTCTGCTCTGTGGGAACAGCAATCCATCCTCATCTTCCTTCTTCCTTTCCCTTTTGTGTTTTTGATGGATTTGGGCGGTTTCTGTCTTCACTAATCTGACTGTATCTAAGTGACAGGGCCACACCTCTTGTCTGTCCCCACACACTTGCACCAGCTCAGCTCTTCAGCTGTTCGGGCTGCTGTTGATGGTTGCCTGATTATGACCTTTCACCAGCTTTCGAGGCCCTGTATTTTCTGGTAAATCCAAATCTGGCAGTTTAAGGAAAGAAGGTGGATGTCAAGGAAATGGTCCAGTTTTCTGTAGTGGGAACCTGGGACATTTAAGTCTCACAGGTGTCCTGCTAATGTCAGGAAGACCCAGGAGTCAGCGGAGTCAGGCAGTGGGGAGAATCGTGACACAGCAGGACTGTGGCTGACAGAAGGGCTGTATTTGCTCATGTGAGCCCCTGAAAACATGGTGAAGAACCAGGGAGCAATAGTGTTCTTTCCCCCTTTCCTCTTTCTCCAAGGAAACTCAGGCTGACTTCTTGCAAAGCCAGCAAATAAAGCTTGGGAAATTGCCACCCCTCTCATCCTTTCCTCCTCCCCAAAAACACAGCTATCAAAACTACACATGGATGCTTGTATTTTGTGGAATGAGCCTTTCTTGAAATGCTTGACATTTAGTTCCTCTGTTTATGTAATTCTGACTTTTCGAAGGGACATTATACTTTGCATGGGAGTCTCTTGCAGTATTTAAGAGATGGTCCATGTAAGTACAACACTCAGGCAAAGGCTCAGGCCCGTGCTGATGCCAGAGGTCAGCATCACAGCCCCACCTGGGAAGTACTTCTGATTGACATAGTCTATGATAGTCGTCACGGCCAACATGGTCTCCTCACATGTGGGTTGGATCTGGTCAGAGGGTAGAACAAATCCATGAATACCCTTGTCTCGCAGTTCAAATGTGTAGGAGAAAGGAATGCCAATCATGTGAGCCCAGTCCCGTGAGGAGCCTGAGTTACTGTCTGTGAATTTCAAAACAGAAGGGAAATATATGTGTTAAGAATGGTTCTTCGAAGATACTTCTTGCTATAGGTAATGCAAGATTATGCCAAAATCCCTAAACTAACCAGTAATGCCATATTACAGTGACACGAAGAGCAGAGCCCCATGGTGCTGTAATTCTTAATTTTCCTGAAAGTCTTCCACGGAGTTTCCCGAGTGAAATAATCCTCGGTAAGATGGTATCGTACAATAACAGGAGATGAGTTCCAGGGGTTCTGTGCTCTGCTTTAGCATTTTACTGTGATTAGTGTGGGGTACAAGATGGATTGGCCACTGGTCTGTTTTGGAACTTCATGTCCTACATTGAACCTGCCTGCAATTTCTTTGTATGTTCATTATTAACAATACTTTTGGTCAAGTCTGAAAATGTTTCGGCTACTCTACTACTACTGCTATCATTGTTCATCCGCCTCGTGGATCTTTTTTCTTACCCATTCAGTGTAAGTACAAACCCTGGCAAAATGCAGTGCTAGGCAGGGACAAGTTACCTTATACTTAACCACATTGCTCATGCAGTAGGTGACTTGTATGACTCCAGGACTGGCACAGACGGATGATGTAAATATGCAAAACAATATGGCTACTGGAGCCAACTGCTTACTATTCTGAGTGACTAGTATGACTTACTGCTTACTGGGAAAAGAGTTGCTTTACCAGGCAGTTTCTAGGGCCCTCTAGTCCTCTACGTAAAGGCTGTCAGCTACTATCAGCCATGACTGTGTGTTTGTGATGTGGAGTCTGTTAGGAACGTGGCTGAAAGCAACGTTATTTCACCCAGCACTGCAAGCAGCTGCCATACAATGTCTCATGGAGTAACTATAGACCTGATTGGGATTTTAATTTTTGCTTGACTCCAGTGAAGACAAATAGGAGTTTTGCTGCTGACTTCAGCAGGGTCAGGATGATACATCACCCATCTCCTTCTGTCCCCTGTGATGTATCTGTGAGGAAATCATGTAGGAACCAGCTTCTGATCAATGCTTCCTTCCTCCCTGCAGTCAGCTTTATAATGTAGAGTGTTACCTTGTATTCAAATGACTGCTGCTTAGATGTTCCAATCAACCAGTCCATTAAATACTACCCAAAGAGGAAACTCAGCAAACACTCCTTACTGATGCCTGTGACACAAGAATGAATCTCTTTGAAAAACAGAGCAATCAAAGGGAAATGTAAAGAAACTTACATAAAACTAAAGAGGTTGGTCCTACTTCATATTTGGTCCCATACTTTGCCATCAGGGCAACAGCTGCTTCCTCTGCAACCTGCATCTTTAAGTTTAAAACAGGAACAACATTGTCATCAGTGCCAGTACGTTTAGCAATTGCTCTTAGTGGACCAAAACTTTTGTCTCTTTCAGCTTTACATTTACATATGATCAGCTTTAAGTTTTCATATTACCTATTACAAATGTTTGGGCTAATTGTTCTTGATTTTTTTTAATGCAAATTATGTCAAAACTTTAAAATATACTCTGCTATTAGGTGGAGAAAGACTTTGCTTTGTTGTAAAGCTAAAGGGCTGTGTTTTGGAGAATGAGAGGCAATGATGTATAGCATGCTGATACTGCCTACAGCAGTGATTGAACCCTTACACTTGGTATATTGCCATGTATCCCACCATCTTTAGAAACTGAACAGATTTAGAAACAGACAGACCAAATGACTTCTCCAATGACTCATATGAAGTCGAAACCCAAGTCTCTTGTGCTCTTCACTACCGCTCCAGCTACTGGAATGTTCATAGAATCATAGAATCATTAGGGTTGGAAAGGACCTCTAGGATCATCAAGTCCAACCTTCATTCTAGCATCTCTCTATCCATTAGACCATAGCCTCAAGTGCTACATCTACTCGTTTTTTAAACCCCTCCAGGGATGATGACTCCACCACCTCCCTGGAAAGCCTGTTCCAGTGCCTAACCCCTCTCTCAGTGAAGAATTTCTTCCCAATATCCAATCTAAACCTCCCCTGATGCAACTTGAGGCCATTTCCTCTCATTTTATCATTAGTAATTGGCAGAAGAGACCAACACCAGCCTCGCTACAGCCTCCTTTTAGGTAGTTGTAGAGAGCAATAAGGTCTCCTCTGTCTCCTCTTCTCTAGACTAAACAACCCCAGTTCCCTCAGCCTCTCCTCATCAGGCATGCTTTCCAGACCCCTCACC